>BQNB010010963.1:0-82600 GCA_026074375.1 Tanacetum coccineum
TATCATTTAACTTTATGTTTTGAAATGTATTTTGGGACCTCTTTTGTAAAAACTCTGATGAATAATGAATGATACTAAATTTTCTGAAACATCTCTTTTTAGTTGTTTTCTATTATTGTGACTATGATTCATGAAGTAATATCCCATATTAGCTTCCGCTGCTATATTTCAAATATGGAGGTGTTACAGATTGGTATCAAGAGCCGCGGTTATAGAGAACAAGGTTTAAACCTTAACTATAACTACTTTTTCCATCCAAGAAAGTCCTCCGTGCCACTGCATTTCCCGAATAGTATGTAAAATATACATAACTATTAGATTATTATATAAATAACTTATGTTATTTACACTGGGTTGTTACAGAAATATGTCTTCAAACACTTACGACTATATCTACCATATTATCGTTCCATCTGATTTCGATGTTGAGGATGCCTATATTTTACCGGGGATGTTTTCCCTTTTACCCAAAAAAAAATGTTGAGGATGCCTTTTCCTCTACAAACACTCCTGACTATACCCCGGCTTCACCAGACTATTCCCCAGCTTCATCGAAAAAAACCTCTCCTAATCCTTCAGATGATTTATCTAAGCATCTTTTGGCCTCACTAGCCATCTCACATTTCCACGATGATCCGTATATAAAGGTCATGCAAGCATATAATGCTACTAGTAATTAATTACCTATTCCACCACCACAAGCTCTTATTGCTCCACCAACTGCTTTGCCTCCATCACCAATGTTTGATCCCCAAGATTTCTTTCTTCCTGAAGAGATTTTACCACCTCAGAAACGAGCCCGTTTCTCATCACCCTCCTCTACTGATTTCTCTACCCCACCTCATGTATTTGAGATTGGAGAAAGTTCTCATAAGACGCATCTGGAACGTCATGAGGAACAGATCGAGACTAATTTGAATCACTTAGATAAGCTCCCTCTTGGGCGCTTTGAACACATGGAAGATAAGATAGAAGGTCTTGGTAATGGTCGAGTAATCATACAGCGAGATTTTGACCAACTAGAAACCGAACTTCAAGAAGCCCGTACTCAGATTTCTGAATTTCAGAAAGAGCAAATAAGGCATGATGACGAGATTGTTCTTGCTCGCGTCAGGACTTCTACTCTAGAGATACTCATCGAGAATATTCAGGTTCGACACCGATCATATATGAAGAATCTTCTAAACAAGATCCATAAGCTCAAGAACCACAAGGAAGGACCACCACCACCAGACTACTAGACTCCTTATCATTTACAGCTTTTGTTAGAATCCAACCACTAGATGTGTGGCATAAATAATGACACTTGTCAAAATTTGACTATGTAAAATATGTAGACAAGTTGTTTATGACTTAATACAGTGGTGATTCCATTATACCCCGCTGTTTTATGATACCGATTTATGTTTATCGTGGTTGTCTATCTTACGATTACTCATGTACGGTATGATCCATAATGAGTTATCTAAGTGGTCGCGGTATCATACCACAACCACTGAGAAGTAAACCCGTCCCCGAGAAACCTAATGAGTCAAATACTTGTTAGAATGTCAATTCCAAGATCTTCCGTTATAACCTACAATGTAATATCAAAGGATGTGTACTTCCTTGTTAAAACTTGCATCAAAATGAGAATCCATACAATGACATGTCAAATAAATTCAATATCACTAAGTATGAAATTTTTTATTTTTATACGATGACTTGTGATATGACTATCATTATATGAATTCTTATTCTGTGTTGTCTTGTAAATGTTGATAGAATGGCTTCCAAGAGGACACCAACATCTGCAGCACCAGCCATGTCTCGGTAGTTGCTGATAGTGTTGTCGCAGCTCTGGAAGCACAAGCTGCTACCATGGCAAATGCTAACAATACCAATAGGAACACCGGATCAAGAGAAGCTCCTGTAGCAAAAAAATGTAGCTACAAAGAGTTTATGAGCTGCCAACCTTTCAATTTCAAAGGTACGAAAGGCGCTGTTGGCCTTATCCGCTGGTTTGAACAAACTGAATCAGTATTTCTCCGCAGTAACTGTACCGAGGACTGCAAAGTGAAATTTGCTACTGGTACTCTAACTGAAGAAGCTTTATCATGGTAGAATTCATTCTCCCAGCCTATTGGAATAGAGGAAGCCTACAAGATCACCTGGTCCGAATTTAAAACACTCTTAATAAAGAAGTATTGCCCCCGAACAGAAGTCAAGAAAATGGAAGATGAATTTTACAACCTAACTGTAAAAGGGCATGATCTCAAGACTTACATTAGAAGATTCCAGGAATTGGCAGTCTTATGCCCAACTATGGTGCCAAATTCTGAGAAACTCATGGAAGTCTTCATTGGGGGATTACCCAGAAGTATTGAAGGAAATGTTACCACTTCAAAGCCTCAAACTTTGGAGGAATCCATTACTATAACTCAGAGGTTAATAGATCAAGTAACAAAGCATAATTCTATGAAAGGAACCAATGATCACAAACGAAAGTTTGATGATAGAAGAACCTTCACCAACAACAACTACCAAAACAACCGTAACAACAATAGAATAGAAGGCAAGAAACTATTAGGGCTTATGCTGCCGCTCCAACTGAAAATAGTAGGTATACTGGAAGCTTTCCCCTGTGTAAAAAGTGCACCCCGCATCACACAGGACCTTGCACTGTTAAGTGTCAGACTTGCAACAAGGTGGGTCATCTGACCAGGAAATGCAGAAACAAAGGGCCAGCCACTAGAAGTAACTTGCAACCAGTGTCAGTAACTTGTCATGCATGTGGAGAAAAAGGGCATTACAGAAACCAGTGCCCAAAGGCAAACAACAGTGCCCATGAAAGAGCATACTTGCTGAGGGATAAGAATGCTCACCAAGACCCAAACATAGTTACAGGAACTGTAACACCCCCATAAAATCACAACGCAGCGGAATACCACTTTTAGGTGCGACTTCATAGTATAAATTACAAGTTACAGAAAACGACCTCAAAAGAGACATTAATAAAATGTCACATTCGATTAAAATTTCAGAGTAAAATCAAGTCCCAATAATTTATAATTTAACAAGATTACAAGAGTTCAAACCTGAATCGTTTTGTATATTTGAAGTTAAAAAGTTATCGAATGTGAAGAAAACTTGACGTCGTCATTGGTATGGATTGGATATCCAAGTATCATGCTAGAATTATTTGTGACGAGAAAGTCGTCCACATCCCCATCGACGGTGAAACTTTAATCATCCGAGGTGATCAAAGTAAAACCCGACTAAGCCTCATATCCTGTATAAAAACCGAAAGGTATATATCCAGAGGATATCAAGTTTTCGTAGCCCAAGTAATGGAGAAGAGTCACAACGAAAAACGACTAAGAAGATAATACTAGTATCAAGAATTTTTTCGGAAGTTTTCCTGAATAATACTAACCTGTCCTTCCTCCAGTTCGACAAGTAGCATTTCAATCTGATTTAATTCTAGAGCGGCAACCAGTAGCTCAGAGCACCCTACATACTACTCATTGACCAACGACAAGAGTTAGCAAGACCGAGGTTTATATCTGACCAAGTACTTACCTGTGAGCTCTATCATATTCAGTTTAAAAAGAAAGACGGATCTTTCTTGTATACGATTACCAGAGCTTAATAAACTCGCCGTAAAGATCGTTACCTATTACCAGATCATGATTATTCGACCAACTTCCAAGGCTTTTTTATTCCCCCCAAAAAATCCCCCCAACTGAGAGTCCAGGGATGAAATTATTCCCAAGACTGCTTTCAGAACACGGTACGAGACCATAACGAATTCAAGTGATGGCCCATTGTTTAACTAACGCACCTGCTGTATTTATGGATCTCATGAATCGTGTGTGTAAACCATACTTGGATAAATTTGTAATAAGTATCATTGAATGATAATCTCATCTACATTCCCGTAACAAAGAAAGAACACGCGGATCAACCTATAATAATCTTGAATTACTCAATAAAGGAAAATTATATGCTAAGTTTTCAATGTGAGTCTTGGATCAGTATCAGTGCAATTTCTCCAGGCATGCAAGCGATTGATAGTCAAGGAATTCACGTTGACCCCCAGGCCAAGATTTGAAGCAGTTAAGAATTGGGCATCATCCTACCACACCCTACGAAACCTACGGAATACGTCCAATATTCTTAGACTTGCCAGTTACATCTGAAGATTCATCATCAAAGAATTTCTCGAAAAATTGCAAAGTCTTATGACTGCATTAACCCCGAAAAACAAGAGTATATCTGGGGAGAAGACCAAGAGTCAGCTTTCCAACTGCTAAAACAGAAACTTTGTGAAGCTCCAATCTTAGCATTACCAGAAGGGAACAACGATTTTGTTGTTTACTGTGATGCATCTCATCAAGGTCTGGGAGCAATGCTAATGCAAAGAGAAAAATTTATTGCATATGCATCTCGACAACTTAAGCCTAATGAAGAGAATTATACGACACACAACCTCGAATTAGTGCAGTTCTATGTTCGCTCGTTAAAACTAAGAGAAACACTATCTGAAAATGTCATAAAAGTTGTACTGTGTTCACTATCAAAAAGTCTTCAGCATATCCTTGATCAAAAAGAGTTGAACATGAGACAACCCGTTGGTTAGAACTGCTCGTAGATTACGATTGCGAGATTCGCTACCATCCTGGAAAGGCAAATGTTGTAGCAGATGCCTTAAGCCGGAAAGAACGAATCAAACCACTCCGAGTCAGGGCATTAGTCATGACCCTTCACCAAAAATTACCATCACAAATCCTCGAAGCCCAAACCGAGGCGATCAAGGAAGAAAACATCGAAGCTGAGAACCTACGAGGAATGGACAAAGCATTTAAAGTACGTCCTAATGGAACTCGTTATATCAAGAATTGAAGTTGGTTACCACTCTTTGGTAATTTGAGGGACTTAATCATGCATGAATCCTATAAATCAAAGTATTCCATCCACCCAGGTTCTAACAAAATGTATCAGGATCTAAAGAAACTCTATTGGTGGCCTAACATAAAGGCAATCATCGCAGAATATGTTGGCAAGTATTTGATATGCTCAAGAGTTAAAGCAGAATGTCAGAAGCCATCCGACTTACTGATACAACCAGAGATTCCTACATGGAAATGGGAAAGAATAATGATGGACTTTTTGTTACAAAACTACCTCAAAACGTCAAACTACAATGACACCAATTTGGGTCCTTGTAAGATCGCCTCCAATAAGCACATTTCCATCCCCAACCAAGCAAAACAGATAGGATGGGAAAACCCTTACAAGGTTATATATAAAGGAAATAGTCTCACGCATGGGTGTGCCGATATCCATCATCTCAACTCGTGATAGTCATTTCACATCCATATTTTGGGGGGCAGTCATTGTTGCAGAATACTTTTGGGTACTCAATTAGACATGAGTAACGGCATATCATCCCGAAACGTTGGACAAAGTGAAAGAACCATCCCAAACACTCGAAGACCTTCTATCAAGGCCCGGTGTTATAGATTTTGGAAAAGGTTAGGAAAGTCACTTACCATTTGGTAGACAATTTCTACAATAACAGTTACCATGCATATTACGGTCAGCACCATTCGAGGCACTTATGGTCAAAAGTGAAGATCACTTGTCTTTAGGCCTAGAGTTTGAAGATGTCAACCACGGGGACCAAGATAATCCATGAAAACCACCGAGAAAAGATAGTGCAAATTCGACAATCTTGCAAGCTGCCAGAGACCGCCAAAGGAGTTATGCAACAAAAAGGCGAAAGCCTTGAATTCTTCATAAGTTAAAGAACGTGTTATGTTGAAAGAATAACCCGAAAAGGTGCCATTCGATTCGAAAAAGCAGGAAAGCTTAACCCCCGATACATTGGACCATATTTAAGATCCTTCAAAGGGTCGCCCATGAGGCATACCACATGCGCTTCCTGAAGACTCAGTAGTGGTACCCGGAGTACTTCCATTTCTTTAAATTTAAAGAGCATCGGCTCGATGACACCCTCAACGTTGTGGATGAAAAACCAATAGAAATAATGGGGATCGTAGAAGTTCAAACAACTAAGACCAGTAGTATATACCTAATAGTCACAGAAGACTGGAACTCTAAAAGAGGACCAAAATTTACGTGGAAACAACGAAGGATCAAAATTCGTGCCAAGAATCCACATCTATTATTAAAACATCACTCCGACATCCAATTAAAACTCGGGACGAGATTCTTTTTAAGTTGGAGACTAAAAACAACCCACTTCACAAATTTTTATCCAATAGTAAATTACCCATTCCTATTAAATTAGATGTAATTGTCATCAATTAATTATCTACTTATTAAATTAAGTACAAACCAATTCACGGGGAATTTTTGCTTTATTTCACCTATTATGCAACGTAACTTGCATAACCTATGGTAAGTAAACGAGCTCACGTAACCTACCTATGCCAATTTCATCAACGTTTGTAGCTAGTAAACGTTATAATATGTCAAGCAATATGTTTTAAACTCTATTTTATCATACATTATCTATTTAACGTACTTTTCAAAAACGAGTATTAAAAAAACGATTTTCAAAAACGTTAACGTTTATATCAACTCCCTAATTAAATAAAATGTTTACATATAAAGTGAATGTTCAAGCTTGCAAGGCATGTGTACAAGTGTACAATGCATAACTTTTGAATAATAATTCCCTCCAAAACCAGTGTACAACTCCCTAAAGCTCAAAGTACAAGTTTTTTTTTGGTAAAAGGGACACTACCCCGGTAAAATATATTACACCAAAAAAGAACGTTGAAGTACAATGGATATAGGTGAAGTCCTATATCACAACCCGTTACATGGGCAACAAACCTGCACATAAGTGCAACAAACAAACAAACCTACATAAGAATGACATACCACTCTTACGAACTACCAAAGACAAAAAACATGTAGAAAAACAATTAAAAACTATTTTCTGCCACTCTTGCTTAACTTGAAATCACGAAATTCCTTTAGAGCACCATGAAAATCAACCACTTGTCCCTATAGACTCATAGAAATCAAAATCTCATCTTCAAGCTGAGTATCACCAACCTAAGAAGAACCATAATGAAGAATAACATCATCCTCATCTGTATCAGATTCCTTAATGGCAATCCCATTTTTTTCAACTACCGAGTAACTATAACATTCTTAACCTTATGAAGCCTCATTACAACTTGATTTCGAACTACTTGCTTCATGCTCCCTCTTAATTATTCACACATTAAAAATCAGAATTAACTTGTTCACTAGCGCCTTTGATTGTTTTCCCAGAATCACCCATGATCATCTCCTTCCCACATTCAACACATCAAACGATATAAACGTATTCAGATCCTGTTTTCGAACCACCATTACCCTACCACTATCATTAGTAGAAAAACTAGGAGATGCTGAATTAGATCCTCTTTAGTACCTTATTTTGCTGCAATAACCTTAGAATTAGGCTTATCAGCCTAACCCACCAAACGACGCGAATCAGCTCCTTCATCTTCTTACCGTGCTCTTAACCTCAAGTAAAACCATCATCATTCTCTCCATAGCAGTAGCCTTAGTATCCCTAGCTGAGTTTTTAGGTAACTCCTCTCGAACACGTTTAGGACACAAGTTAGTCTCATGCCCAAAACTTTGACAATCAACACAATGTGGAGGCTTCCATTCATACTCAACTCTAATAACCTCCTTAATATAACCATCCCCCTCCTCTTCCGGTTCCGGAACAGCCATAATAACCTCCTTCTTCAAAAAAGATAGTACGAATTCGACAACGCTTGCAAGCTGCAAAATATCGACAAAGGAGTTATGCCAATGTAAGGCGAAAGCCTTTGGAATTCCAAGTTGGAGATCGTGTTATGTTAAAAGTATCACCTCGAAAAGGTGTCATTCGATTCGGAAAGCGAGAAAAGCTTAACCCCCGGTACATTGGACCATTTAAGATCCTTAAAAGGATCGGCCCAGTGGCATACACACACACACGGGAGCTTCCTGAAGAACTCAGTAGTGTCCACAGTGTCCACAGTACTTTCCACGTTTCTAATCTAAAGAAAGGCCTATCTGATGAATCCCTTGTCATTCCAATGAAAGAGCTTCGGCTCGATGACACACTCAATTTTGTGGAAGAACCAGTGAAAATCATGGATCGAGAAGTCAAGCAACTAAGACAAAGTCGTATTCCTATAGTGTAAGATGGAACTCTAAAAGAGGACCAGAATTTACGTGGGAACGCGAAGATCAAATTCGTGTCAAGTATCCACATCTATTTTCCAGTGTTGTAAATATCGGCCTTGGCGGCCGATATATCACTGGTATATCGCTTATCGGTGGTCAACCGATACGTTTTTTCACTTATCGGTAAAAAATCGGTCAAAATCGACCGATTTTTGGGGTTTTTTTTTATTATTATTATTTTTTTTTGTTATTCTGATTTTCTTGATCGTGATTTAATAAAAGTATACAAAACTGAATTAAAACCACACATAATGTATATTTTACAACATATACATAAGATATATAGTTAAAAATAATAAGAATATTAAAAAACTTATTAAATATATATATATTTTGCAGAATTCCTTTATAATTTAGGGTCTCCGCCAAGAAACCGATATATCGCCGCCAAGACCGATATATCGCTTAAAGGGGGTCGACCGCCGAGGTACCGCCGAGCGATATTTACAACACTGCTATTTTCAAACATCACTCTGGCATCCAACTAAATCTCGAGACGAGATTTCTTTTAAGGTTGGGAGACTATAACAACCCACAATTTTCATCAATGTAATTATCAATCTATTAAATTAGATGCAATTGTCATCAATGTAATATCTACTTATTAAATTAAGTGCAACCATTTTCACGGGAGTATTTTTGCTTTATTCCACCTATTATGCAACGTAACTTGCATAACCTAAGTAAACGAGCTCACGCAACCTACCTATGTTAATTTCATCAACGTTTATAGCCCGTAAACGTTATAATATGTCAAGCAATATGTTTTAAACTCTATTTTATCATACGTTATCTATTTAACGTACTTTTCAAAACGTTATTACAAAACGGATTTCAAACGTTAACGTTTATATCAACACCCTAATTATATGAAATGTTTACATATAAAGTGAATGTTCAAGCTTGCAAGGCATGTGTACAAGTGTACAATGCATAACTTTTGAATATTAATTCCCTCCAAAACCAATGTACAACTCCCTAAAGCTCAAAGTACAAGTTAAACATGCATAGAATTCAAACTAGGTCATTTTCCCTCCAAAATCATGTTTATTTCTTACCACCACTTTAACACAAGTTACAACACTTAAAGCACAACTTCTAAACCAAGAAACTAAACCCTAAACAAAACCCTAATTCTAACCTAAACCTAGACGAAAACCCTAAACACCTAAAACTAGTTCTAACCTAAAAATCAAGCACCTCAAGCACCTCAAGTAGCTCCATGAATCACCTCCTTGCACCCTAGCTATTACTTGGTCACTACTCTACAGCACCTTGGCCACCACTCCACTTAACTTGGTCACCACTCCAAGTAAACTTGGGCAATACTCTTTTCTTTACACTATATATACACGCATACATACATACACTTTCAATTCACCATCAAAACTTCATACTACCTTAAAATCATATTCTAGCCATGCCATAGAAGAGAAGAAAGAAGGTTTAAGCTAAGTAGAAGCCAAGATTTAAGAAGAAAGAAGTCTTTGATTCATAACTTAAAGTGTTCGACCCATTTCATCAATTTTGACCCATTCAAGCTTTTGTAAGTCTTCACCTTGTTCTATAAACTCTTGTATTGTTTTAGATTATACATCAGCTCCTATACATCCTTATGATCTCATGAAATCAGCCCTTAAACCCTAAAGCTTACTCATTTGGTTTTCCTAAACCAAACGCACTCTAAAAACCCTAAAAAGCTCTTTTCGTGTATCTAACAAGCTATAAGCCATAAGCTGTTATAATAAGCTATTTCAATAAGCTCATTTATCATTTCTATAAGCTTGAAAACTAATCTTAAAGCCTTAAACCCATCGGGTTAATCATTTTAAACCAAACGAACCCATTTTGGATTTTTAAGCTCACAAGCTCTTTTCATAAGCTATAAGCTCATAAAAGTTACTTATTTTAGCTTATAGTAATAAGCTATAACCTGCAAAATTGATTTCTAAATCAAAAATATCAATATTATGGTTTTTGGACTTAATTCGCAAATGGTTTCATGCAAAGGGGTATATATTGTAAATTCTTGAAACATATAACTAGAGGGGCTGAAAATGTAATTATCCTAAAGTTAAACTTCAGGGGTTGTTTTGTCATACTTGAAAGTTAAAGGTTTAATGTTTTAAAAATATAATTAAAGGGTTAATTTTGTAAATATATATATATAACGTTTTTTCACTTATCGGTAAAAAATCGGTTTTGGTCAAAATCGGTCAAAAATCGATCAAAATCGGCCGATTTTTGGGTTTTTTTTTTTTTGGTATTCTGATTTTCTTGATCATGATTTAATAAAAGTATACAAAACTGAATTAAAACCACACATAATGTATATTTTACAACATATACATAAGATATATAGTTAAAAATAATAAGAATATTAAAAAACTTATTAAATATATATATATATATATTGCAGAATTCCTTTATAATTTAGGGTCTCCGCCAAGAAACCGATATATCGCCGCCAAGACCGATATATCGCTTAAAGGGAGTCGACCGCCGAGGTACCGCCAAGCGATATTTACAACACTGTAGAATTCAAACTAGGTCATTTTCTCTCCAAAATCATGTTTATTTCTTACCACCACTTTAACACAAGTTACAACACTTAAAGCACAACATCAAAACCAAAAAACTAAACCCTAATTCTAACCTAAACCTAGACGAAAACCCTAAACACCTAAAACTAGTTCTAACCTAAAAATCAAGCACCTCAAGCACCTCGAGTAGCTCCATATGAATCACCTCCTTGCACCCTAGCTATTACTTGGTCACTACTCTACAGCACATTGGCCACCACTCCACTTAACTTGGTCACCACTCCAAGTAAACTTGGGCAATACTTTTTTCTTTACACTATATATACACGCATACACACATACACTTTCAATTCACCATCAAAACTTCATACTACCTCAAAATCGTATTCTAGCCATGCCATAGAAGAGAAGAAAGAAGGTTTAAGCTAAGTAGAAACCAAGATTTAAGAAGAAAAAAGTCTTTGATTCATAACTTAAAGTGTTCGGCTCATTTTATCAATTTCGACCCATTCAAGCTTTTGTAAGTCTTCACCTTGTTCTATAAACTCTTGTATTGTTTTAGATTATACATCAGCTCCTATACATCATTATGATCTCATGAAATCAACCCTTAAACCCTAAAGCTTACTCATTTGGTTTTCCTAAACCAAACGCACCCTAAAACCCTAAAAAGCTCTTTTCGTGTATCTAACAATATAAGCCATAAGTTGTTATAATAAGTTATTTCAATAAGCTCATTTATCATTTCTATAAGCTTGAAAACTAATCTTAAAGCCCTAAACCCATCGGGTTAATCATTTTAAACCAAACGAACCCATTTTGGATTTTTAAGCTCACAAGCTCTTTTCATAAGCTATAAACTCATAAAAGTTACTTATTTAAGCTTATAGTAATAAGCTATAACCTGCAAAATTGATTTCTAAATCAAAAATATTAATATTATGGTTTTTGGACTTAATTCGCAAATAGTTTCATGCAAAAGGGTATATATTGTAAATTCTTGAAACATATAACTAGAGGGGCTGAAAATATAATTATCCTAAAGTTAAACTTCAAGGGTTGTTTTGTCATACTTGAAAGTTAAAGGGTTAATGTTTTAAAAATATAATTAAAGGGTTAATTTTGTAAAGATATATATATATATATATATATAGAGGAAGGTTAAAATAAAAAGACAAATATTCGTGAGAAGGATAAAAAGAAAACTTTTTTAAAAAATGTTCTCAAAAAATTCCAAAAAAATTTCATTAAATCAGGTATGTTGGTGCATAAAACTTTTGTAAAAGAAGTTTTTCTAATTTTGAGTTTTTATACGTTTTTTTAATGCGCAAAAAAAGAAATTTTGATGCACAAATTTTTTGACTTGTTATAGTTTGATGCGCAATAAAATTTTGATGCAAAAAGTCAAAAGAAGTTGAGTACAAAAACGAATTTTTGATGCACAAACGTTTTTTTTCATAGTTTTTTTTCGGCAAAACTATCCACTTTTAGAAAAACTTCCTTTACAACTTTTTCATGCACCAACATACACGATCTTGTAGAATTTTTTCAGAATTTTTTGAGAACTTTTTAAAAAAATAAATCTTTTTATCCTTCTCACGAAGATTTGTCTTTTTATTTGATCTTTATCCTATATATATATATATATATATATATATACATATATATATACATATATATATATATGTATGTATATATGTATAATTTTTTTGACTCAAGAAGTGTTATGATTCAATCCTATCAAAATTGTTGTACTCCTATGACTACAGGTATCATTGTAGTTATGGAATTCCTAGACCAAACTAACAAGTACGAAAATAATTAAAAATACCAAATTTTTATTAAGAACAAAATTGGATAAAATCAAACAAAAGAAGGTTGAAAAACTTACAATGTATGTTGTTGATTGACTTATTAGTAATTGCCCCTTGCGAATTTTGGTTGATTTGGTGATTTGAGGTTTGATTTTGAAAGTTTTGGTGATGGTGTTTTCGTTCACAGCAGGTAGGAGAAAGATGGAAGAGAGAAAAGTGATGTTTGGTATATAATTCGTCTGCATGAGGGGTGTTTGGATTCACAGATAGGCGGTCTCCTTAATTAATTAAGGGCCACCCTTTTTACACGGCCAGTCCCCTTAATTTAAGGGGACCGCCACCTGAAAAAAAAATCTTTGATTTTTGGCTAGTTTTGTGAGAATAAATATTGACAATTTTTAATTAACTTATTGTTTAATTAAAAAGTTTCTTTGACTATTTCGGACGAGATAATCAAGTACCCGTACATGGGGTAACCAAACGCACTATATTTGAGAACAAAGGATAACTTTGGCAAGTTACCTTTCCTTAAGGACAGTTGTTCCTTCAAGTCGTTAAGTTGACTTCGAATGTTAATGTTTGGTTGCATGAACTTAGGGCAATAATACTATTTTCCATGATAATTGTATTCATTGTAATTATTACCACTTGTGATGACTTGTATTCAACTATTACATTGCAAACACTGTGAATTTCACTCAACCTTTGTGTTGATCCTTTTAGCATGTTTATCTCAGGTAATTGAGCAACTATGGCACGGAGTGGCATTGGACATAAGGACGTCCAAACCTGTATCATTCAACTTTATGTTTTGAAATGTATTTTGAGACCTCTTTTGTAAAAACTCTGATGAATAATGAATGATAACTAAATTTTCCAAAACGACTCTTTTGAGTCGTTTTCTATTATTGTGACTATAATTCATGAAGTAATATCCCAGATTAGCTTCCGCTGCTATATGTCAAATATGAGGGTGTTACATCATATAGCTAGAATGATATTTTGGTTAAGAGTTTTGTGTTACCAAATATCATTATAACTATTGCCGCTATAAAATCCCGTTGCTATGCACGGGTACTCGTCTAGTTTTATTATAACACACGAAAATGAAGGATGTTCATAGCATTATTTTATTATAAAATGTATGAAAAAGAGGGAGTATCTATGGTTTCGTACTTCAGCTCGCTTTCCTTACATTTCTCATCTCCATTATCATCATGACACTCGAGGGGTGTTTGTTTAAGCTTGTATATGGGCTTATGAGCTTATCTGATATTGGCTTGTATATACCATACGCCCATTTTTTGGGCTTAATTTCATCTTATTTTCCGGTTTATAATATTACGTCTTCAAATTATAATAAGCTCATAAGCCAGAATATAAGCCAGAAGATATAAATCATATAAGCTCATAAGCCCGTATTAAAGTTTCCATTTATAAAGTTAAACATAAAAAACTAAAGAAGATCATCATAGCGAATAGAGCCTCTTATAGGGGAGAGAGAAGCTTTAATGCCTCTCCCAATTTAGAGAGATTAAGGTTTTGGGCCCACATTTCTTCCCCACTAAGAAGAAAGTAAACACCCCCTAAATGTCAAGAGTTTACAACTTTTAATGCATATTCACTTATTGTATGTTCAGTGAGATATAGAGCTTACCAGTACTTTATGAGCTGAACCTTTTGCAATATCCAACAACGTTTGATGCTCCTCCAGCAACTTCAACTCGTCTGTTAAAGGATTTATAACAACGGGCTCAGGCTGTTCACCAACGCCATTTAAATACGCAGAAGTATTGGGTTCAAAATGATCCCCTTTCACTAGCAGCAGCTCAATCTCATCATCTTGTAAACCTTTCTCAAGAGCAACATACTAAATTGAAACACACAGTAGATGATCACTTCAGTTACTAGTTTAAGAAAAAAAATGAGAAATTATAATATATAATTAAACCAATGTCACATGATAAACGTTTTTGAAAGAGGAGAGAATAATTTACCTGGCTTACATGTACAATCGGCATGGTTGGGCTGCAACAGAGGTCTAGATGTTGCAGATTGGGTACATTTTGTTCATCCAAAGAGATGAGTTTGAGATGGATATCCAGCTGGAAAGATGGCATCTAACATGTAAATGAGAATTTCTAGGAGATGACCGACAAAAAATGTTCAAGCTAGGGAAAATTAAACAAGGCACATCAAATTTTGCCAGGGTATACTTATTATATCAAGTATGATTAAAAAATACCGAGTAAGCTATTAATGTAGTTAAACATGTTTCAACATTCACAACAGGTATTAATCTACAGTAATGACATCAGATTGAGCATCACTTTAAGTCTTTTAACAGTTTCCTGTGCTGTTTATTAACTAGGAAAATCCCTCTTCGTACTCTGAAACTTGGTTGCATCTAGAGGTGGAAATATGGGTGGGTCAAGCAGTAGGTTGAAACATACCTTTTTTGGTCCTGGTGAAAAAGGGTTAGGCTAGCTTGGGTTGACCCGAAACAGTTTTGGTCCAAACATTTCATAAAATATGCATAACCCAAAACAAAGTGGGTTAATTTGGGATGTTGTATGCCATTTTATCCGTTTCCCTTTTTAGCTAGCTTTTAAGATTATACACATATGCCCAGTTGTAGACAAACAAACATATCCTGAATAGACCCTATTAACAGTAAATAGATCAATAATACCACCTCTGGTTGCATCTCTACTGATGAAAGGTGAAGAAAGGAACAACAATAAAATTAAGCACAGTTACTACAAGAGACATCAAAATCTAACAGAACATCATTTGGGGATATGATACACACATACCTTGTCATTTTTGTGGGGCAATTTTCGGAGATGATCCATCAACTTAGAGAGCCTATTGTTCCTTGCACTCTTACCAGCACTATTGCTTAGGCTACCATGCCGTGTGTGACTTCTCATACCACCTCCACCCCATGTTAGAATTTCTGAATTGCCAATAAGCCCAGCAGATACGCCCATCATTTCTTTGGTGGTTTCTACCTCATTTTCATCACAGCCACCATCAGCACTACTTGATGGTAATAAAGACTGAAAAGATCTAGCTCCTCCCCACCTCTTGTGTCTTTTTGGTCTTACTTCTGTACATGGCTCATCACCAGAAGATGACTCTTTTCCTTCATCATTGTTATCAGCGTCATCCTCATTGTCAGATCCTTGGGGTTCAGAAGATTTTATACTTCTCCTTCCCCTGAGATTCCGGGTGTTTACCTGTGATCTCCTCATAAACACAGCAGCAGTGGCTTTAGCAGTTGTACGCTTCTTTCCCAATGCTTCTAACTGACGGCGAGAAGTCTGGGCAATTGAGGCTTGGATCTGCGTAGATTAAACAATTAAGTCAAGGAGATGAGAGTAAAAAAGAACAATACGCATAGATTAGTTGAAGAGAACAATGTTGACAATTAGATGTTCTCCTCAAAAATCTACTAACAGGCAACATATGAGGCAATATCCAATATCAGATAACGATTTCAATAGTGATTGATCTATTTGCATAATTTCAATTAAGGGGTGTACTTGATAACATATATTCAGACCCATTATTTCTGCTAAAAAAGTGGAAAGAATTGTGTTCCATGCAAAAGGGTATGTCCCACATATAACCATTGTCACTTCGCTGTTTTAGTTGCTCCAACATAATGTACTTTTTTAGAAAGTAAAATTTAGTTGTAGCTCCATAAATTTTCCGCCAGACTCTCATTGTATAAGCTTAAAGAAGACCTGTTCTACAAAATTGCTTGGATATGCTTTTCCTAAGATTGTAACATATTCTCATAATGACTTATTTGTAATATATCTCTTCATGCTAGTGGGTTAAAATATACGGTGTTTCTTTACTATGTCGTAAAAAATGGATAATAATTGAAATATCGAACATTCTAGTCGAAAATGAACACGAATTCTATCATGCGCCACCAGCCACTCCAGCATCATTGTCTATAAATAATTTTATTGTTAAGTAATGATAAATAGGTCTAAATATAGACCTAATCAACTCAATGTTTGACACTTCTCAAGTTGTTATAACCGCTTTCTTACTCCTTTTAATTAGTATTCAGTTTGACATGTGTCTTCCCTATCATTGTTAGGCCTATATCTTTAGGTATACATTTTTCACTTATATATCATGCTCAACTTTCGCAAAGATGGCAAGATTTTCCTCTCTTTTTCAAACAACAGATTTCAATCATAACTAAACATGAGAAAGATGCAAGGCAAGCTTAACAATAAGTACCGAGAAAACCTAAATATCCCACCTGCTTATTTCGAGCTTTCTCCTCTTCATGAAAAGCAAACTCCTGCAGAAAGAAAAGCAATGTAAAGTTCAACAAGACATTTCACATATATTAGAAAATCAAAATGAAAGTTAATAAGTCAAACCCGACCTCTGCCTCGTATTTATCGATGTCAGGATACAAAACCGCAATCAGTGCATCATAATTTGGATCGTCCCTCAGAGAGCGACGACTTGCGCAATGAGCACGACAAGCAGGGCACTCATTGTTCCTGCCATGTTTTAGTTAATAAAAAAGAAGTCACTGAGACCAGTTGGTTGGTGGAGAAGCAGCCTGAAAGTTCAATACATACCCCAGTCTCATTGATTTGTCTATGCACTCCCTACAAAATCGGTGCAGGCATTCCATAACTGTTCTCGTCTTCCGAATAACGCCTATACGTAAAAGGTGGTAATCAGTCTTGTGTACTCAATAAAAATGCTTAAATAAAAAGATAGTTCTATACTTAGTCTAAACATAGAGCTGCAGGAAGAATTCCCCAATGAACTAGAACAATGAAGAATTTTTTTACCGGGGTTGTTTCCCCTTTACCCAAAAAAAGAACAATGAAGAATGGCTGTCATATAATATTCTTACCTTATGACCATACACTGAACATATATATAAACTTCCTATAAAAATTGAGAAAGTGCCGTAATCCTTCAATGACCCATAAAAATGATGTATTTATACATGTGTCATAAGCCACTTCATAGCTTTTAATGGACTCGTTTCTGTTTTAATCTTCAACATTGTAAAGAAATTAGGAACCTATACAATGTTAATAATATAGATTAACAATCAAGACGTAAACTGTTACCCACCCCCTCCAAAGAACATGAAGAAAATCAGATGATAGCAGAATTATGAGTAGATAGACTGCATCAAAACAAAATAGAATAGTACATTCCTTGCTAAAAGTGCAGTAATTATCAGACTTTTGACTTAATGATACAAGGAACGTCAAGTAGATCAAGATTTCAGTTTTAAATTGATACATATGTGCCAGCAGGCTAAATATTAAATTTTGAACCCATAGCCAAAATGTGCTCGAAAAGTTATCGCAAAGATACTATTACATGAGCAGATCATACCATAACAGCTAGGCATGTATTTTCCCTTAAATTAACAGACGGCTGCGACAACTATTGAATGATATACCATGGTGGCAGAGACAGAGAAATGTGAGAGGGAAGGGAATACCATCTTTTTAATAATTATCAGTAGCTACCATTATAATCCAACTGCCAAAGGCCTTCAAGGTTATATATTGAAAAGTAACAAGATTAACACCCAAAGAATGGACAAGCTAGCAATCAGCTTGGGTATCTCCATCTGTGTGTGTGGCAGTGGCCTCAGAACCATGCATTTAGAAAGAGGGTGTATATACGTTTGAGGGCATGTAGGCGGATCGGTCTTGTAGAAAAGGTACATATTTTTGCTAGTGTCTCAGCACGGAAAACAAGTATATATTTATAGATACAGCTGTGTTAAATTGAATGGTAATATGCAAACCATGTTCTCATTTGTACAAAAAAATAGTGTACCAGTGGTCAGAGCATTTGTTGTAGGTATATGATTATAATGAAACAGAAGTCAGAAAGTAGTACCTAAGCAAATTGGGCACTGCACCTCCTTGCGAATTTCAGCCAGCTTTACATAGACGAATCTGCAACAAGCACACCAAAGAAAGTAAAATCTACTGTATAAACACACTTACTAATTGAGCAACAGCAATTTTTTGATAATTTAACATTGTATTACAACTCTTTGGCTCTTCCTACTTTCACGAACTAACTGTGTACCTGTTGGTGTTAACTTAGTCTACCTGGTTTCTTGCATATATCAATCGAGTCCAAGTATTATAACCTTTTGCAACATTGCTTTCCAGTAAACATTCTGGTCATACCTGGTATTTGGAACAGAGTGTATCATTCTGTGGCTGACGCATCCGAGAGAAACCCAGTTCATTATTTATGGTAACAGAAGCTTTTATACGGCCATGGCAATAATTTTTAAGATCAGAATATGCAAGAACAATTATATTCTGGAATGAGTCTTAGGTAATACAGGGAAGCAAAAAGGATAAGGCATTTTCTTGGTTTGCAAATTATTGCTGATTTTGGCATCCTATCATCTTACAAGTATAAGATTGTGCACATCTAACCACTCAAGGGTGGCCTAGTGGCAAAATGGATTGTGACTATCACTCTGAAATGTGTGAGGTATCAAGTTCAATTCCTGCTAGGTGCAAACAACCTTGAAGTGGCCACGCCAACCTCATGAACAGTGAGGGCTTTACTTGGTTTGAGTCTGTGTGGTGGTGGGCTCAAACCCCGTGGATTAGTCGGCCAAAAAGTCGGAAACCATGGTTACCCAAAAAAGAACTGTGCACATCTTACAAAATTTGAAAGCCAACTTTTCCAACACCCAGACTATTGTCCTTCCATTTGCTTCACTACATGATTTGTGTAAGTAGGTGGATGAAAATCTATGTACCCTTATGCTGTATATGGCCCTGGACCTCCAAGAGTTTCTCCACATGTATATCAGCATTCTTAATCATTTTCTACATCCGATATTATCTCCACATGTATAACAGCAAGAGTACCTTATGCTCTCATGGACAAAACTTAACCACTAACACCATCCTTGTAAGTCTGATTACTTCCTACTTCCCCTTGTATTGTCCTGTCCCTTCAACTTCTATCCATGTATGCTTAGAGTATCCATTACCACTAAATTCGATCCGAAATCTTTGTAAAAAGGTATAAATATCTTACAGTAAACATGAGTAACAATATGGCATAATTCAGATAACCACCACAATTAGTCCATTGGATGTCCATGTTGTTTCACTCGCTCTTAGCCGTCTTCAAGCCTTCTAGAATACATGGATGGATATTAAATACGAATTTAGTATGCATGGATGGAGCACTCTTTCATTCAACGAGTCACCAAATCAAAAGATATATATGATTTTAAATTGAATTATTTGTTTATGACAAAAAGACAGTATGTTCTCTTGGTAGAAGCATGTGGATTGTTTTGCTTTTATTCTCGAGGTGTGTTTCAAAATGCTACTTGGTTTATCCTTGTAAAACTCCCACCACGTGACTGTACATAACTACATTTTGATGGATTATAAAGTTACACCGGTGATACTGCTCCCGTTTACTAAAAAAAGGCATCCAGCTACCATGACCAAAATCTGAGTTTTGAGAACCTTAAATTTCATTAATGACACTAGGCATTCCTACAAAACCAGATTGTTGAATGATGAGAAGGCAAAAGATGCGCATTTAAACAATAGTTAGACCGTCATTACATAAAAAAAAAAAAAAAAAAAAAAACTGCTGGTAAAAAAGTAATGAATGGTATGGAATAATAATGTTGAGCTGAAGAAAGAGTTGTATGCGCAATATAGTATTCCATAGTACATGGTGGATTGGTCTACACAGGTGTAAAGAGAAACCAGTAAGTAACATGACTTAAAAAATTGTTATTCGAGATCACTGAACAAGGGTAGTAGCAATTTCTTGTTTTTGAGTTTGGCCAATAAGGCTTCTTCACGTAAGCTATTATCATAAAGAAATTCTCCTAAGCTAGGTAAAATAGTTTAAACCTAATGTGAATGGTACCTCCGCCACCTTGATCTCAACATTCAGATAGTTAACCAACAAAGAGTGTTGAAGATATAACAAGTATTGATGAGTAAGAATATGAGGAAATAAGTAAAACTTTTTTAGTGACATAGAAGAAGGTAAGGTATGTCAACGAAGACAAAGACCAATTAATTAATATTACGTGATGATGATGATGATGATACTTGGAAAATGGACAAGTTTACTTTAAATAAAACTCCAATTATCTCTCTCTCTCTGTCTCTCTTAATGCTGGTTGCTAATCCAACAAGAAGAAAAATCTAAAAGACATTTCCAAAATGTAAGACCAAGAATCTAATAACTAACCTAATCAACAAGTAGTACATGCAGATCTGAAATAATAATAATAATAATAATAATAATAATAATAATAATAATAATAATAAATGTAAAAACTCACTCATCGTCATCACTGCCGCTATCAGAACTGCTTCCATCATCATTATCATCCTCCTCTTCAGTTTCTGCTAATCGAACCAAAAATAATATAATTAAATTATATCAAATCCCAATATGCAATAGACCCTAAATAGTTTCTCCAATGGTGGTATGATCTTGTTGGATTCATCGTCATAAGAGGAAGGCTTTTGTGCCGGCATGTCTTAAAAGTACCGGATGGAGATGGAAAGGACTTTTTTTCTTCTTAACCCCCCGTGTGTGCCAGCAACTACATATTCATTCTCCTTTTATTAACTTGTTTAAAACATATAGTATAAAACTAAAAATTACTACTTCTTACTAAAGAGTGTTAGAGTAATAGTGTAATGTAAATCTGAATTTCGGAAAAAAAAAGAAAAGGAATTGTATTTGGAAACAAATTCTAGTTGGACTTTATCTATAATTAATATTGTAGGCTATATTTTTTGGGGGAAAAAGGGAATGAGTACCCCGGTAAAATATAATAAACACCAAAAAACTGTTAAGAACATTGGAATGTGACTGACATGTCACATTAACCTCAAGCATTAGCTTGAACTTCCACTAACCGTATAACATACCATACGGAAACAACCCTATTACAATAACAATGACTCCAATAGGGAAAAACCACTTACACGTACATAAGCAAAACATAAGAAACACTTAGGAAATTAAAATCCCTTCAGCTTCCAAGCCTTCACAATATCACAAGCACTACGCGACTTCTTCAAACGACATGACATCAATTTAAGCCGCATCGTGTTCATAATACACTCAACCACCTGATTAACCGTTCTTTTCATATTCTTGAACAACCGACCATTTCTCTCTTGCCATATGAAATAGGAAGTAGCCGCCACCACCAATTTAGCAATAACACTTTTAGAAGTCTTTCTTGCTGCAAATGGAATGATATCTCAAACGAATCTTATATTTTAAATAGCTTATCTTTTCAAAAAAATAATCATAATATCCCCATAAACTTTGGTGCCAAACATACCCTAAGACTACTAATCCCACCTTGTGGTTTGACCGAGGGACGCGTCCCCCTTTTACGAGAATTGAACGGTTCGGTCGGTCCATCCTTTAAAATCAATTATTTGGTCTGTGTGTGGACTGAATAAATTGAAAGTGTTTGTGTGTGTGGTTATTTTATAAATTTATTTTTGTGGGGTTGTTTTTCGCTGTTAGTGTTGGTCACCTGTCGGATTGCATTACGGGTGTTTGGTCTGTGTTTGGTATAAGAGAGAGAAAGTTGAGTTAATTTGTGCCTAGCAACAGGATCTTTTTACTGCAAACAATTATAGTTGTGATATTATGGCTAAGTGTTTTTTATGGTGTTTATACATAAAACGTAAATTAATCAAAGTATTATTGAAAAATATTTTCTCGCATGGCCATCTTCATGTTGCGTTGTTTAAAGGAATATCACGTAGAAAATGGTGGTATTTTTTGGGTAAAGGGTTACCCCGGTAAAGTATATTAAAACCGAAATGTTAAGTACAAATGGAATGTGACTGAAGTATCACATTAACCTTAAGCTAAACAGCTTGATAAACACCTAAAACTAGTGCTTATGACATGCCATAAACACTTACAACTATAGAGACAACTAATAATTGAAACTATAACAAATGACTCATCAAAACAAGCTAACTAGCAACATCCGTGAAAGTAGACGAACTTCCACCTGCTTCTGTACTTTGGAGTAAGTTAGCTGATTTATCATACACATTTTCTACATCTTCACCACTTTCATCATCCAAGGCAGAATAAGGATTGGACATGGGAATATTGCTATGCGTAGTAGAAGTAACATTATTCTTCAACATAGATGACGATTTAGATGCAATACCCATATTAGTAACTCCCTTCTTTAGTGCGCTTGTAGTCGCCTTAGGCTCATACCTAATAGTCTGTTTAACCGAGTGACCACCAAACTGACCACCATTAGTAGACTTGGATTTACTCTTCTTCTTCTTTCTACCCACAGTTTTGAATCCATCATTAGTCTTCTTAACAAGCGGAGTAGCAACATTAGAAGTAACAACAATAGGAGTGATCGACGCCTTTTTAGGGTAATGGTCATGAACATGACCAAATATCTTACATATGTCACATCGAGGTGGCTTCCATTCATACTCAATAGTAACAGTTTCAATTGTAAACCTCGTACCCTCAATTAAAGAGACACCCATAGTAAGACTCTATTTAAGAACATACTTCGCATTAATTTCAATCAAGCATTGGACAAAACTACTTCTCCCCCATGACTCAATGCACCTCGAGGAGGTATAGGAGTCAAGCATAATAGGCTTACCTATTTGAGACACGATAATGCTTAAGCCATCTTCTAAAAAAACCTAAATAGGAACATCGTGAATTTTAACCTATACCTGAATATGGGTTAATTCTTTCTTACATAAACGCGTATCCATAGACCATTTCTTCAGAATAATAGGGCTATTACGGATCATCCATGACCCGTTCTCCATAACATCATCGAAACCTTTAGAAGTTTTGAATTTAAAAAAGAAAAAGCCTTTGGAGTTCATCATTATTCTTGTCAAGTCGTACTTGCCCCAATTATTACGAGCATAGTACTCCACAACCAGAAACGCAATACGTTTACCAATAAAATAACCATATAATGTATTATCAAATCGGGTACTAATCGTTTCAACAACCTTTCTAGGAATAGAGAATTTAACACCTTCACACAAATTTTTAGAAAATAACGAACGAAAGTTTGCATTTGATTTACTTGGTTCCGGTTTTGACCCTCCCGCTGCACCTACATAAGAGCTAGGTTTCTCATGGATATCAGCAGATTGAACAATAGTGTGACAATCCACAATTTCATGTTATTTTACCTCAATAAACTCAAAACTGTTTACTTTGAACCTTTACGTGTTTACTTTTAATTTTAACGGTTAAGTTAAATCGCGTAAACCGGCATTAAACAAATAAAAGTTTACGTCAAACAAGTGTTATGTAATTATTACGAATATAATTTTAACGGTTAACTTTTACGTTTTTTTTATACGTTACGTAAAACGCTTACGTTTCGCGTTATTAACTTCCATGCATGCATGTAAACTATACCACCTTTACCAAATACCCATAATACTTATACCTTGTCAAAAGGTAAACATCCCCCCCCCCCTATAAACCAAACCAACCGGCCATGATAACATAAACACAATAATATGCAATTTTATAGTTTACACAATGTATAAAATATCTACCAAAGTTCTCATAATCTAGCTAATAATGCAATCAACACCAACCTTCATCTACTCTCTTACAAACCACACCTCCCCCCTCTCCAATCCCTTACAACCCCCCCCCCCCCCCTCTCATATCTTGATTTCATGGATGATTTATACAATGTTATCTCCTAGATATTTTGCTACCTACTCTTTATGTACATTTTCACTACTTAGTCATTTTTCTCTCATTTGATAACTAGCAAAAATGTCAAAACTCTCTTTCTTTCCGACAAAACCCACGACTCAAAATAAGCCATACAAGTTTCCATTTGTTTTTCATTTTCTTAATATTTCAAGCATACGAGTGTGTTCAAGGTTCATATCTAAGGTGTTTTTAAGTTTGGGTTTCAAGATCTAAGTTAGGGTTTCAAGTATTTCAAGTTGGGTTTTTATAAGTTTTGGGGTTAAAAATCAAAGCCTTTTCATTTGTATTCATAATCTTTGTAAGCATACTCCCTTTACTCTTTTGATTTTTATTCATCTTGATCATGTTTATACATGTTTCTATACTTACATTATTATTTTTTCACATGTACATCTTGATTATAAAATTACATCACCAACTAGTAGAGTTTTTATAAAAGTTTACAATGAAATCAAGAACAATATTTACATATATAATTATTTGCAAGAGGTGTAAAATAAATTATATACATGAAGGAACATCTAGAAATGTTTATTTTGGTATGAAATAAGTACTTGTTAATTTTTTTAACATGTTGTTAGATTAAATGTTTATAATCTGGCTTATTTAGTTTTATAAGTTATTTCATGTATTGAATAATATGTTGAGAAGGGTTGGATGGGATTAGGTTAGTTTGGATGCGTTGATTGTGTAAGAGGTGGAAGTGTTTAGATTAAAGGTTGTTGTTGTGTTAAGAATGAGGTAAAAATTATAGATTTAAAGTGTGTAAAACACAGCCCTTAATAGCCGATTGTAAACAGAAAGATAGGGATTTGTGACGAGTTAAAACCTTAAAAATATGTTAGTACACGTAAATAAGATTCCGGGCATATAAAGAACTCGAAAAACAGACATATAACGAAGGAGATATGATAAAAACAAGATTTGTAACAATACCGGCAAAAGCAGTTTTTTTTTACAAAACTGACAGATTTAGCTTTAGTAATTTTGACCACTTTCGGGTCCGAACCGGCTTAAGTATAAAACTAGAAACTTGCTCGGAATGATTTTTTGGTAAATTAACGCAATTTTTAAAGCCTGAAAGTGTAAAACGGAGGAGTTATACTTAATCATACTTGGACTATTTTTATGAAATTACCATAAATTTTCTGCGCACATTTTTATATAGTACTAAAGCTGTTAGAATCGTAAAATAGTGTTTTCGGATATTTTCGGGTCCGTTTGGACTATAAAAACCTTAGGAAATAATATAGCATCACTTATATAGTATTTATACGCATTTTAAACTTATAAATATTATTTTATAAATTAACTAGACTATAATTAATTTTCAGACAATTAGAAAATATTACAAGCATATATACTCGTAAATCAATTGTTAAACTTAACGTGAACATTATTTTGACTAATAAACTAAAATACGAACAACAATATAAAATATAGTGCATTATTTTATATTCACTTCCATTATTCTAAATCGACCTATATTTAAATAGGTTGCATACATGTCTTTTGCGACGACATTCCTTTTTGATTTCCTAAAATCAATTACATCACTTAATGTGAGTTTATAGCCCCACTTTACTTGATTATCACTATTTTACAAATCTCAGAGTGAGATACATGACTTTTTTTGGGTAAAGGGTTTCTCCGGTAAATATATTACACCAAAAAACGTTGAAGTACAAAAGATGTAGGTGAAGTCCTACAACCCAGCCCGTTACATGGGCAAACAAAATAAGATTGACATGTCAATCTCAAGAAAACCACGTAACAAAAAGCGCGACTAACCAAAACACAACATAAGAAAGACACACCTATCTTATGCTAAACAAACAAGACAAATTTATTGCCTACTACGACCTTTCAGCCGGATAGATACATGACTTGTTTTACATTTAGACGCAAGTACTCTTTTAAACGATTATAGGTTTTTCTAAGTAGCGATAACCCATTATTCCCATTATCACGAACTGTTAATTACTTTGTGTAAGCATGTGTGTTATAAATAGATCTACTTGGGATTGACATCCCCGTTCGAGTAAGTAGCGCTTACTAGTTTCGGAGGACCGAACTAACAGACGTATACCATATCGGACTTAGATGTTGCGGGTTGAACATCTACACAGGCACATTCTTTGCATGAATTTGCACACATACATTGTTGTAGCTTCAATGTCACGAGCTTAGTGAAATTGTAATTACTTTTGTGATATTGTATGCGTTGCATTATTACACACTTAAATCTTGTGGTCTAACATTTATACTTACATAAACCTATAAACTCATCAACTTTATATTGACATTTTAAAACATGTTTTTCTCAGGTCAGTATTATTATTTTTTTGGTAAAAGGTTTCCCCGGTAAATATATTACACCAAAAAACGTTAAAGTACAAAGGATAAGGGTGAAGTCCCTTATCTAAGTCCAGTAATGGACAATTACAAGCAACTACATGCTACTCACTAACTCCCTACATAAGAAAGACATACCAATCTTATGACTAACTAATAATAAAACTTCCTAATACGATATGCGGAGATCATATTGATAACAAAATAAACATTTGCTCTTGTAGTCATTCACTTAAGCCAAGTCTTCCGTCATAGCGTCTAAAACTTCATCATCTTAGAAACAATAGTTGTAACATAAACCATCCTAATCATAAATTATTCCCAAGACCTTTCAAATAGCCTTCATGGCTAACTTCCATAGAAACTTCCTAAGAGACATACATGATCATACCAGGATGAATAGATTGTAAATACTATAACACCCTAAACAAACCCTAAAATTAAGGTTTAATATGAATGATGACTAGATCATGGTGAGTTCAACGCAAAGACATGTGTTGAAGCAACAAATATTCTTCAACATGTATGAATAACATTCCCAGCCTGAAACATCCGTCTCTCTTAACCCACAAACACAAATAATCATATTCGAAAAGGATTGTTCTGAGGACCTGTGGGTTGAAAACTCCAACAGTGATCCTACTTCCAATAAGTATGCACCATGCACCAATTGTATCTTCAGTAGCCATGAACAAACCCTAAACATCGAATACGAACCCCATGTTAAACTTAACGCATGCATGTCCCAAAGAAAATCATCCAGACGCGTGACAACCACATGCATCATCACCCTAGCAATGAAATTAGGGCTTCAATCTTCCACCTCTCTCATAACCCACGAAACAACATCACCACATAATCACGAACCATAAACGAGCCATGTTCAAACAATATCCATGCAGAAACACTAAGCGAGTAAGCTGCGATCAGATCCACTACACTCGATCTTAGTATTGCAAAAATCAAAACCCTAAAACATAGGGTTTCAAACATATCAGTGCAGCAACACAAGGAGATCACTGACGATGATCAAAAGAAGCAACCATGAAGAACCCGATCATACACCAAATCAGCGGCTATACAAGAAAACCCTAAAAAGGTTTTAAGCAATTTGAAACGAGCCATTGACACCCCAAACCACGATCCACACAAATATAAACCATAATCATTATGGATCGTCGAATATAAAACCACAACGAAACCCTAGAGAAAGTAAGCAATAAAGATCCCTAAAAAGAATATGGTTAGGGTAACATCTGTGATGATAAACCTATAAACGATTTCCTAAAAGTATAGATACTAAACGTAACAACACGCCACCTCTATGAATACACAACCTAAAAAACCGATTGCATACTAGTTAACAAGTGTATCTTGAACGATGATCTGAATAGGATGGCCAATTGAATCCACGAATAGAATACCAAGGACAGACCCAAATACAAATAATCGACAGAATAACAATCGTTTAAAGGTAGAGATACGATTTTAAAGGGTGTTTTGGCTGAAAAAGTAAAGTAGAGGCGGCGGCCAGAAATCGCCCATAGGGAGAGAGAAAGAGAGAGAGAGAGAGAACTAGGGTCATGCTACTTGGTTATCATTTTGGAGCATCATATTTGAGTCACATTTTGCGGTCTCACATCACGAAAGATTTACTGCATTACTTTTGAACAATTGGTTATGTATTAAAATCTTTGTGTTTTCATATTAGTGAACTCTTGAATCATGGTGCTTTTTGTTAAACATTGAAATGAAATCAAACGTTACCTTTCAAATGACTCATATAGAGGTCGTTCTTTATCTATCTTATGCTTATGTATTATGAAGTAATACCCCCGGTTATCATTCCGATTCCACATATTTTGGGGGTGTTACATATTGGTATCTAGAGCCAAGGTTATAAGAGAACTAGGTTGCATACCTTACCTAGACTATAACCGTTTTCATAAACATTGCATCACATAAAACTTTTCATTTGCATACACACTACTTGCTTACATTATTTGCTTATATGATTTATATACGTGTTTACCTTATCTTGCGTATATTTCTACACTTGTCGTATATATTATACTTATATAAACCTTTTGGTTGTCACAACAATCATGTCCTCGTCATCATCTTCGTCTCACGCCAATGTTACTTACACCTCGATGTCGAGCGACAATGATGGACCACCATTTGGCATTCCTTTGGTGGATGCGTACGAGTCCGACCCTGAGGCATTTAAGGATGCTCCACAGTCTCCAAACCAGGCACCACTTTCACCAGCTTATGCTCCTAAGTATCCAGAGTACATTGCACCATCCGATGATGACATAGAGCCAGCTAAGGCTCAGCCATTACCCGTATTTTTATCCCCTACTATCTTTTCACCAGATTACTCGACGGACTCCGAGCCGACCGAGGAGGATCCTGAGGAGGATCCCGAGGAGGACCCAGAGGAGGAGCCCTCCGAGGAGGAGGAGGAGCTCTCAGCTCCAACCGATTCCCCACCAGCTAGACTATACATTGACTTACCATCTGAGGTAGAGGAGGACGAAGTCCCTCCTACACCACCATCACCCACTTCTCCTTACCATATCATCCCTCTATCCCAGACTTGACTCTATGGAGCACGAATGTCAATCCGACCTCAGACCCCCTACCATCATCCATTGATGCATTGGTTGATAGCTAGGTAGCTGCACCTGCACCTCTATTAGTACCACCATCACCACTATCACCTTTATTATCTCTACTACCCAATATATCATCCCCACCATTACTACTACCACCACCTACCCGCAGAGTTATCATTCCCGAGGTTGACATGCCGCCTCGGAAGAGAGCTGGATTTGCTTCTCCATCTCATATGTTTGAGATTGGGGAGAGTTCAGCAGCCCCTGTTGCTAGACAGCCTGTGTCTGCTTTGGCCCGAGGTACTGAGTATGGATTTGTGACCGCCTTGGAGGAGGTCAATGAGAGAGTGACTAATCTTGCCACCAGTCATAGACATGATAGCCACGAGTTTTATATGCATCACCAGGACGCCCAGGATGACAGGGCAATATTACGAGCCCGTATATCATCTTTGAGAGGGAGAGACGATACCATCGTGCTAGATCCATTGCTGCAGAGCAGGATTCCACATACAGTCGAGAGGCTTGGACTCTCGCTATGGATAGGATCTGAGAGATGCAGATTGAGATCATGGACTTGCAGCAGCAGAGGCGGGATGATGTTAACAAAGTGACTAGACTCATGAGACGTATCATAGTCTTGGAGAATGCTAGAGAGCCTGAGCGTCGTGATGGACCGCCAGACGCTAGCAGTAGCTGTTAGAGTAGTACCATGTATTTAGCTATTTTGTATAGCCTGTTAAGCTTTTGGGTAACTCCCAGCTAGTGGGTTCATTAGGAACTTGTATTTCTTATTATGTATCCGAACCTATTATGTATGTTTACGATGTTGTTATATATGACGTCGATTTATTTATGTCATCGTTGATCTCATTTTTATATATTCTCTGTGTGTCGTGATTTCATTTTATATATCACACTTATTGTGTATCGTGATTATGTTTCAGATGAAATCTCATATGTTATTTTCTTGTGTGAATTTAGAAAATGGCACCAAAGAAAAGCGGTATGAGCACAACTGCTATTGAGGAACTAATCACTCAATGAGTGACTGAAGCACTCGCAACTCAGGATACTAATAGAAGCAGTGAAAATTGTCAGGACAGTGACACTAACAGTTCTGGTAGAGGAGAACGCACCACCCGAGTCTATACGTACAAAGATTTCCTCAATTGCCAACCACTTAATTTCAAAGGAATTGAAAGGGCTGTAGGATTAGCCTAATGGTTTGAAAAGATGGAATTTGTGTTCCATATCAGCAACTGCACTGTTGAATGCCAAGTGAAGTATGCCACTTGTACTTTGCTGGGCGGTGCTCTAACATGGTTTTTTTGGGTAAAGGGTTACCCCGGTAAATTGTATTATGCACAGAAACGTTTAGAACAATGGAATGTGGCTGACGTGCCACATTAACCTCAAGCACAAGCTTGAACTACCATTAAATTCAATAGATACATGCCTCTAATGAAATACAACCAAATAAAAACCTAAGACACATCCTAATCAGCCTTGCAAAGCTTCCAAGCAGCAACATCCACCATCCAAGTATAGGGAGGAATATGATCCAAGAAAGATTGCCTCCTTAAAAAACCTTCCCGAGGAAAACCCAATGGGAAAAACCAAGGCGAAGGAAAAAAGAGTACAACTCTCACTTGGGACTCCCTATACGGAGACCAAACTCTAGAGAAATCTTCCAAATGATTCCGGGCAAAAAATTGACGATCACACATCAAAAAATAAAATTCAGTTCCCGTAAAGCCTAAAATTACTAGGCATCTTCCATCGACCTAGCAAATGTCTCGCCATAGCTGTATCCTTAAAATGAAAAGAAATGAGCTTTAAGCGCACCGTTACCATGATGAGATCACGAACCTCTTTCGGGGATCTTCTAGTATTCTTGAAGATTCTATTATTTCGTTCCATCCATATGTAATAAGCCTAGGCAGCCAAAATAAGCTTTCCAAAAACACTTCTAGCCGTCCTTTTATTTCCCATGGGCTGCAAATACCCAATCATGCAAAACTGGGGGGACAAGATCCATACCTGCAAGATCACGAACATAAATCCAAACTTTCAAAAAAAAGAGCATTCAAAGAAAAGATGTGCATGTGAATCTGGTTGGTTATCACAAAAGGCACAACGAAGCAGGTTTAAGTCCGTATTCACACCGACATCCCATTGCCTCATTTTATCATGCGTTTTAAGACCATTCCTCATAACCAACCAAAAATGAAAGGCATGACGAGGAATATTACGAGAGAACCATACAATTCTAGACCACTCCACTTGATTTCCATGAGGCCTAATAGCATTCCAGGCCTTAGCAACAAAAAAAGAGGATAATGTTCCATTTCTATCACGCCATTGTCTAAAATCAGCCTGCGATAAGTCAAGGGCTGGAATAGGAATAAGACCTATGTCCGAGGCTTTAAGAAGCCACGATTGAGACCAAAACCACGCCCCATTGCCACTTTACCCCTTAAATGAAAACCTTCCCTAGAAATGTCTCTAGGCGTAAGATAATTACTTAGCGGACTTGTAGAGCACCGGTTGTCATACCATAGAGATGTGGACATTCCATTACCCAATTTGACCCAAAAGAAGGGCCTTATAATATCACGGAGCTGAAGAAGTTTACGCCAACCTCAACTCATCTTATCTTTTACTGGCACGTCCCAAAAGGTTCGACCTCTCAATTTATACGTGTGAATCCAACGTACCCAAAACGATTCCTTAAAAGAGACGATATTCCAAATATGGGTGGTCATTAATGCATAATTAAACACTTCGAGATTACGAAGACCAAGGCCACCTTCACATTTAGGAAGACAAATATCATCCTAAGCAATCATAGCTTTTCCGCGCTTTAATTCTTCATTACACCACAGAAAGCCGTGGATAAGCTGATGAATGTCATAAATAATACCTTTTGGGATAATAAGAACCGAAGCCCAATATACATGCATAGAAGAAATTACGGACTTACAAAGTTAGAGTCTTCCGGCAAAAGATAAGGACTTGTTTTTCCAATCCCCAATTCTATTCTTTACTTTTTCAACAAGAATCTTGCAATCCCTATTTAGAAGCACCAAAGAGATAAGAGGAACCCCAAGATATTTAACCGGAAGCTCTCCTTTAGAAAAAGGCATAATACTAAAGATGGTAACCTTAGTATGATGCAACACATTACAGAAATAAGCCGTACTCTTGGGGATACTAGGAACAAGTCCCGAAGTCAGCTTGAATTCCTCAAGAGATTCCATGATCACACGTAAAGATTCGACATCCACACGAGCAAGAATAAAAAGATCATCTGCAAAACACATATTGATAAGTTGGGCCTCTTCACAATAAAGATGATAAGCTGGGCATCTAACATGGTAGAATTCCTATGTTAGGACTGTTAGACACAATGCTGCATATGGGATGCCATGGAAGACATTGATGAAAATGATGACTGAAAACTATTGTTCGAGGAGTGAAATAAAGAAGTTGGAGACCGAGTTGTAGAACTTGGCTATGAAAGGTACTGATGTTGAGAGCTATACTCAACGCTTTCAAGAATTGATTCTATTATGTTCAAGAATGGTTCCTGATGAATCTGACAAGGTAGAGAAGTATATTGGTGTATTTCATGATAGTATTCAAGGGAGTGTGATGGCATCTAAGCCAAAAATGCTTCAAGAAGCTATTGTGTTGGCAAGGAGTTTGATGGACCAGAAGATTCTTACTTATGCTACTAGGCAAGCTGAAAACAAAAGAAAAATGGATAACAAATCAAGAAACAACCATGTTCAACAATCACCTTGTGGCTAGGGCTTATGCTGTCGGGCCTAGTGAAAAGAAAATGTATGCTCGAACTCTACCCTTGTGCAATAAATGCAAGTTTCACCACAATAGGTCGTGTACTGCAAAGTGCACGAACTATAAAAGAGTTGGTCATTTGGCCCAAGATTGTAGGAGTCCTGCCGCTGTTAACACTCAGAGAGCCCCGGGAGCAGTTCAGAAGACTGCTACGTGTTTTGAATGTGAGAATCAAAGGCATTACAAGAGTGATTGCCCAAAACTAAAGAATAAAAACCATGGAAATGCAACTAGGAACGGTGAAGCTCGTGGAAGGGCTTATGCTTTGGGAGGCGGTGTGAAGCTAACCCTAATACGAACGTCGTTACGGGTACGTTCCTCCTCAATAACCGTTATGCTTCTATCTTATTTGACACCAGTACCGATAGAAGTTTTGTGTCAACTACATTTAGCTCCCTAATTGATATCACCCTATCTACATTAGACAATAGCTATGACGTTGAATTAGCCGACGAAAAAATAGTAGGAGTTGATACCATAATTCAGGGTTTACTTTAAACTTGTTAAACCATCCATTCAACATCGAGCTAATGCCCGTAGAGCTTGGTAGTTTTGACGCTATTATTGGTATGGATTGGTTGTCGATGTATCACGCCGTGATCGTTTGCGACGAGAAGATTGTTCATATCCCTATGGCAATGAAGTATTGATTGTTCAAGGCGATAGGAGTGACGGTAGAAGCGAGTCCAGATTGAATATTATATCGTGCACTAAGACCCATAAATATATACAGAAAGGATGTCATATATTTTTGGCACACATCACCGAGAAGAAGAGTGAATACAAGTCGGAGGAGAAGTGACTTGAGGATGAACCAATTGTGTGTGATTTCCCGGAAGTCTTTCCCAAAGACTTGCTCGGAGTCTCGCCAACCCGACAAGTGGAGTTTTAAATTGACTTGGTACCTGGTGCTGCACCTGTAGCACGGGCGCCTTGTAGATTAGCTCCATCCTAGATGAAAGAATTGTCAGGTCAATTGCAAGAGCTTTCTGACAAAGGATTTATAAGACCAAGTTCCTCACCATGAGGAGCTCCGTTTTGTTTGTCAAGAAGAAGGATGGATCGTTTCGGATGTGTATCGACTATAGAGAGTTGAATAAGCTTACGGTAAAGAAACGTTATCCGCTTCCAAGAATCGATGATTTATTTGACCAACTACAAGGGTCAAGTGTCTACTCGATTAATTCCAAGAATCGGTGATTTATAACCAGTCGTTTCTTCTTGATTACGAAAATTTTCATGTAATTCCACCATTCATTGCATAAAGATCGATTAATTTTCAGTGATTGTTTCTCTTCCTCGTCTATTATTCTGTGATAGGGTCTAAGCTTCGATTCGTTCGTCCCTATTCCTTTGTGATCGTTTAATTCGCGAGGGGTTTTACTTTCGTTGTTGTTAATTTATTTTTATTCGATTCGACGTGGGTTAGGGTTTGGATTCGTTTCTTGTTTCTGGTTTAGATCGTTCATTGTTTTTTAGGATTTTTTACGTTTCACTATTATTAACTGTCATTATCTGCTGCATGATGGGGAGCTAGGGTTTATGCTGCGTGTTGTTTGAAACCCTAATTTTTTAGGGTTTCCTGTGATATTTTGTACTCTAGCATTTGGTTGCTGTGTTTTTTTATTGTTGTGGGTTTTTGAGAGATGGAAGAAAAGAGGACTACTAGCGGTCTTGCTGACAAGATCAAGAACATCGAAGGTAAACCAATGAAGGAAGGTAATCTGCGCACGGCGTTGCGGAATATCTCGCTGGCTAAACCTGGTACTGTTGTGACTACCAATGATGGATCGGTTCACCATATTTATGGTAATGAAGCCCAGGTTGCGAGTGAGGCGGTGTCTAGTGATAATATTAATTCTGGGAATACTAATAAACAGTCGTTTGCTGATATGTTCAAAAACCCTAGTGGTTCTAAAGCGGCTCGTCTTAATCATATGACAAGCGAACATGTTGCTGGTGCGAACGTGGCTATTCCAATGGCTGCGGTTAAAGATGTCAGTGATAGATTTGAGAATACGCTTTATGGGTATTTTATTGGCAAGCGTCTTGCGTTTCCTGTGGTGGAAAATTATGTAAAAAATGCATGGAAAAAATTTGGTTTGGAACGTGTCATGTTAACGCATGGTTTCTTTATGTTTCAATTTGCGACAAAGGATGGAAAATTGGGTTTTCGGAACGTGTCATGTTAATGAGCATGGTGTTTCTTTTTTTTATGTTTCAATTTGCGACAGAAGAGATGGTATGGATCCTTATTTTTGTTCTCGAGGGGTCCTTGGCTTATTAGTGTGGTTCCCCTCTTCCTAAATATTGAGTTACGGCCTAACATCTTTTTTATCTTATGGATAGGAAGTACAGAGAAATTACTTCTGCTCGGTTTGGGTGAAGTCTTATATAATGTTCCTATTGTATCATTTTCAGAAATTGGGTTGAGCTTGATTACTTCTCAATTGGGGAAACCCATTATGTTGGATGCTTACACTAGTTCTATGTGCCAAAAGTCATGGGGTCGCAATGAGTATGCTCGTGCTCTTGTTGAAGTTTCTGCTTTAACACCTCTGTTGGATTCTGTTGTTGTGGCTGTTCCGTTCCTTGATGGTTCTGGACATTCATTTGAAACGGTTGAAGTGGAATATGAATGGCAACCCCGCGTGGTTTGTGATACTTGCGTAAAAGGGTTGATCTTATGGATCATAGAAGTGCCCTAAATTAATGAAAGTGGCTTGATTCTCACTCAAAAAGGAGGTTGATGATGATGTGATTCACTATAAAGTATCTAGTAAGAATGACGAAGATTAATTAATAAAGGGAGAAAATCGGTCATGGTTGCTGGAAATTTCGTCTTACTATAACCCTCACCTAATTATGTGATCCTGGCCTGTCCGCAGAAATGTGATTGAATGTAGAGGAGGCATCTGTCTTATAGTATTGATGGTTGAAGGAAATAAATGAATGACAGGCAGCAAAGGTCGGCAGCCGGTTTCTGTGGACAAAGACATAAACTTGGTTGAAATTCGCAACTCATTTGACTCGCTAATGGAAAAGGATAAAGTCCTTGATGTTACTGAGTCGCAATCCTCTCAAACCCATAATGATTCCTTAAATGAAGATGATGATGATGAGGAAAGTGGAGGATTTTTGATGTTGAACCTGATCCTGAAGATTCGTAAACAGCAGTTCATTCCAAATATGGGGCAATCACTCCTAAATGATTCGGTTCTTAATGCATGTATCTGACGTTCATGGAATTATTAGGGCATGATGCAAGTCCAAACAAGGAGGTTCGAAGGTTATTGTTGATAACAATCTTTGCCTTAGTGCGGATTCGCGAGTCACATGTGTAGCTTGTTTCTAATCTTCATAATCTTTTGTTCTAAAGTTTTCAGGCAATGGAATGCTGTGGACGTCAATGCGTGTTGTTTTGTATTGTCCAATCATCAATGTTTTTCAGTTTATTCGTGTTCGAAAGGTTCTTAGGAGTTATTGTCTTGGTATGGAATACCTGATATTGGCAATGTTGTGGTTATAGCTTTTGATGACACCAAGTGATGCATACTTGTGTTACAGTTTAAAGATGACAAGAAGTTGTATTTATTTTGTTTAGGTTTATTTAGTGCTCATAACCAATTATATGTAACGCCTATTGCTTATGGAATAATTTGGTTATCTTAAAGCTTTAAATTCGTGATAGGACCTTGGGTGTATCCTTGGAGACTTTAAAGTTTCGCTTCTATTTTTTTTTGCTCATGTTAAGTCTACAGTGTACTTAGTTTTTGATAGGGGTATGTGAAGGATGTTTCAAGAATGTGTAGACTCTATGTGGTGGTATGACTGTGTGAATTGTGTACGGGTTTGAGATATACGTTTGGATACCAAAAACCAAAGGGCGTTGGTGATGGCATTTTGAAAAGATTGACAGGATTATGGCAATGTTTTCGAGTTCATAAATGTTTTTGTAGGCTCTAAATGCTTACCTTTAGCAGTATCAAATTTGTACGGACCATACTTCGGCTGTGTTTGCCGTTCCCTATATGGACGGCTGCCAAAAAGACCTCGAGTTTAAGAGTGTTTTACAATATTCTGGTTTATACATGATCGTTTTTGCTGTGTGTGTTGTGTTGGAATGGCTGGAATGGAAAATTGTAAGTGGTTTGTTTGGATGTTGTAAGATCGTGATAATCGTCTAAAAGTGTCTCAAGAAACCTTTCTGAAGTTATTATTTATTATCAAGGTAATATTCATGTGATAAATGTTGTTAATGTGTTGCTGGCTTATGTTGATATTGAGTGTTGCCGTCAAACGGTGACTCGTGATTATCGATTCTTCAATAACAACGTGCTACGGGAAGTGGAAAGCGTCATATCTTCATGCCTATAGGATGCGTTTGTTGTTTAGGAAGAAAGTTTTTTATCTCAGAAGGCGAAAATAGAGTGGCTGAAATTAGGGGACGAAAATACCGCTTATTTTCATCAAGTTGTAAAGGGTCAAGCTTCTAGAAATATAATTGATTGTATCACTAATTCTAATGGTTTATCTATTGATGGTGAGCAGGTTCCCATGGCTTTTGTTGATCACTATACTGGAAATTCTTGGCTCAACAAAGGTATTACTCAACTTTTGACTACAGTAAATGTTTATCTTTGTAATACGCTTTCAGAAGATATTGCAAACCATATGGTTCGGGAGGTTACTGATCAAGAGATCCACAAGGCTATGTTCTCAATTGGTGATAATAAGGCCCTGGGTCTGGACGGTTATCCAGCCGCTTTCTTTAAGGAAGCTTGGAACATTGTTGGTCTACGGATTGTCGACTAAGCGATTCAAGGAGTTCTGTTTACTAATGGTGTTCTCTTTGAAGGAGCTTTATCATGCGATCATTGCCGTATTCAAAGGTAAATAATACCCTATGTGAGAAAATTAATGATTATCGTCCTTTGTGTTTCGTGGTTGTAATGTGTTATGTAAGTGCTTATTAGTAGCTCATTATTTCTACCGATGAATGCAAGGGTGCTTAAGATGAATTGGTTAACATCTAATCGAATCGGCTTTAGTTCGGAAGGCGTTATATCGGATAATATTCTCTAGACTCAAGAGCTTTATGCATAATTGTCACTTTGGTTAGATGGTTTTCTGTTCTAGATGTGCGGTTCAAGGTTGTTATTAAAAAGGCTTATGGTGTGTTGAGATTGGATACTTCTTACGTAGACGGTTTAGATTGGTTTTGGTTTTCATACACAGTTTGATAGGTTGGTTTATGGAAATGGTGTGTTACGTCGACTATCATTCTGTTTATATTAGTACCAATGTGTTGTCTTCATGGGTTATTTTAAGGTAAATGTGGCCTTAGTCATAGGGATCGTTGTTCTCCTGTTACTTAATTTACACCTTGTTAGAATGAGAAGGTTCTTATCTTATGCGTGCATAGAAGGGCCCGTTCCCTTGTCTGTCTAATAGCTTCACTTATCATCGGTATTGCTCGAAATTAAACATTATTAACCTATGTTTTGCTGATGATTTATTTCTTTTTGCTCATGGGGATGTTGATTCTGCTCGGGTTATCATGGACTCTTTGGATGAATTATTAGAACGCCTTGGCATTACTCTGTAGTCTTCCTATAGAGTAATGATCTTACTTTTGATGTCCTTAAAATAAATTTTTTTGGGGGGGGGGGGTTTCAAGGATTGGTTTATCTTTGTGTTCTTCACTTTTGAAGAGGAAAAATGGCTTCCGGTTAAATTATCTTGGGGTGCCTCTAGTTCCTTCCCGGTGTGTGTATCATGATTGTGCTGAATTAGTGGAGCGGGTTAAAAGAAGAATTAGTGATTGGAAGAATAAATTCCTCTCTTTTGCGGGAAGAGCCCAGCTTGTTCGTTCAATGCTTAGCTCTATGCTATATATTGGGCTTCGATGTTTATTCTCCCGTCTAGTCTTATTCTTGAATTAGAGCAACTTATGCGGGGCTTTTTGTGGTGTCAGGTAGATGGAGAAGGGAAAGTCTAAGGTTGGCTTGGGAGAGGTAGTTTGTTTGGCGAAGAGAAAGAATAGTGGCCTTGGTATTATGTTCATATGGATATTTTTAATAAGGCTTTATTCTTGCACATATGGAGTATTCTTTTGGGAAAGGTAGATAGCTTTGGGTTTAAATAGTTTATCAGTATTATAAATCAAAGGTACGTGTTCTTTTGTTGTGGACACTACTTCTCGTAGGCATATGTCATGGGTTGGCGTTAAAATTTTAGACAGGTTACGTGTCATTTGGTTAAGGCCTATTTTTCGTTCGCTTATTGGTCAATGGGAACATAGGGACGTTGTTCTTGGCTATGGTCCATTGGAGTTCGTTAGGCTCTCTGTGTCTCATAGTGTTGTGTTGTGACGTGATATTATTCTTGCGGTGGTTCATTCAAATGCTGATTCGAGATTACCATGTAAACGCTTGGAATGGCATTGATTCTTGGTATGTAAAATTACCCTTCTTTATTATCTTACTGTTCCAGAGCCACTAACTTTTCAGATGGCATTAGATGTGTTTTTTATCTAACCAATTGGAGTAATGTCGATGTTGAGTTCTCGGTGGCTGAGGTTTAGGAGGCTTGGCTGTTACCGTAGGACATTTTATTGAGGTAAAGTTGTATGCACTGTGGTTTGGTTTTCTCAGCCAAATCCGTTATGCGATTCCAATATTATGGTTAGTAGTTCTTAAAGTCGGAAGCTTTGTAAAACTCAGGATCATATAAGATTCTTGGGACGTTGTTTGTGTAGTAACCATAAATTTGTGCGTTCGCTTGTTTGTCCGTTATGTGTGTCGCAATGCCAGGATTCGCATGATTCAGCTTGTTTTTTTGGATGTTGAGTGTTTCTTCATGGGTTTGGATCAGTTGAAGCTCGCGTATATGTGGTATTTTGGAATCTCAGATTCAGACCTTTTTTTCTTTTTTCTTAATGATCATTATGGAGTTTCTTGTATTTCCCTTTGATAAAATGTAAGTCGCATTTCGTATTGTTATTTGTAAGCTCGTTTTTGCTGCTGCTTGCTACTTTATATGGCAAGAGCGTAATTTCAGAATCTTCAAGAAAAAGAAAAGAACGCAAGTCCAGATTGTTGAGCTTATTAAGTCTAATGTTCGTCTTAAATTGCTGACTTGCTCGTTCAAGAAGACGCAAAATGTTCAGATGTTAATGATTTTGGTGAAGTTGACGGAGACGCTCTGTGAGTATCGCCATTCAGAATCTGCGTGAATTGGTTAATGGGTCCTTGGAGTTTGTTTGGCAGTGGGCTGCTTTTATTGCTTTTTATAGGTTAAACAATGGTTTTTTCTTACTAGGAACTATTGTTGACATTGTATTTTTGGTTTTGAGTAACGTTTCGGGGCAATGTCGCTAAGTGTTAATGGTTTTTAGTTTCTGTAGATTAGCTTGAGGTCTAATGTGGTATTAAGCCAAATTCATTGTTCTGTATCTAAACTGTTTTTTGGTGTAATATATTTTACCGGGGATAGCATCCCTTTTACCCAAAAAAAAAGAAAAAAAAGTATCTACTCGAAGATTGACTTGAGATCGGGTTACCATCAACTTAGAGTTCGTGAAGAGGATATTCCAAAGACCGCATTCAGGACTCGTTATGGTCATTACGAGTTTCAAGTTATGCCATTTGGTCTGACCAACGCACCGGTGGTATTTATGGATATCATAAATCGGGTGTGCAAACTGTATTTGGACAAGTTTGTTATTGTTTTTATTAATGATATTTTGATCTACTCAAAGAGTAAGCAATAGCACGAAGGACACCTTAAGTTAGTTTTACAATTGCTTAAGAAGTAGGAGTTATGTGCCAAAATTTTGAAGTGTGAATTTTGGATTCCCAAAGTATAATTTCTCGGTCATGTGGTTGATAGTCAAGGCATTCACGTGGATCCCGCCAAGATTGAATCTATTAAAGAGTGAGCATCTCCTAAGAATCCAACGGAGATTCGTCAATTTTTAGGTCTTGTCGGCTACTACCGAGAAGATCGTACAAATTAAAAACAGAATTCAAGCCTCACATGATCGTCAGAAAAGCTACACCGATGTGAGACATAAGCCTTTAGAATTTCAAGTGGGAGACAAGGTTATGTTAAAGGTTTCGCCTTGGAAAGGGGTTATCCGTTTTGGAAAACGAGGGAAGTTGAACATGAGGTATATTGGACCTTTCAAGGTGTTAGCAAAAGTAGGAACCGTTGCTTATAGACTCGAACTTCCTCAACAATTAAGCATGGTTCATAGCATGTTTCATGTGTCTAATTTGAAGAAGTGTTTGCCCGATGAATCGCTCGTAATTCCGTTGGACGAGATCCATATTGATGACAAGTTATATTTCATTGAAGAACCCGTGGAAATTATGGACCGAGAGGTCAAGCAGTTGAAGCAAAGCCGCATCCATATTGTCAAGGTTCGATGGAACTCTAGGAGAGGCCCAGAGTTTACGTGGGAACGCGAGGATCAATTTCAGAAGAAGTATCCGCACCTTTTCGTCGACCCCGTACCTTCGTCAAATGCAACGACTTGAGATTTGGGGACAAAGCTCTTTTTTTGGGTAAAGGGTTACCCCGATAAATATATTAACCAAAGAACTGTTAAGTACAAATGGAATGTGGCTAAAGTACCACATTAACCTCAAGCTACATACAACTTGATAAACAAGTGTTTATGACATGCCATAAACACAAACAAAGCCTAGAAAACAAAAACTAAGCTAGACAAGAACCAAGATGAGAACATAAAATCAAGCGAACATCCCACAAACCAGCAGCAACACAACAGGAGCAGATACGATCCAGGTGAGTTTGCCTCCTTAAAAAACCTTACCAAAGAAAACCCAATAAGAAAAACCTTGAATAAGGAAAAAAGAGTACAACCCTCACCTGGAACTCTCATCATGAACAATACAAGAGCTTGGAATCTTCCATTGGTCAAGCAGCAGACGAGACCGTGTTGACATCTTCTTGAACTTGAAAGTAACCAACTTCAACCGCACCATAGATATAATAACATCAACAATCTGATCCGGAGACGAAGTCTTCTTCTTGAATAATCTTTCATTCCTTTCCAGCCAAATGTAGTATGATGTAGCATCAAGCACAAGTCTAGAAAGAATACTAACCGCCGTTTGCCCTTTTTTGGGTAAAAGGGAATCATACCCCGGTAAAATATATTACACCAAAAAAAACGTTGAAGTACAGATGATGTAAAAAGCCTATTGCAAGGTTTGAACTCAAATCCTCAAACAACATATCCATTGAAAAAACAACTTAACGCCGTTTTGCCCTTGGATATAGGATTAATGAAAGTTGTAACGTCAATAAGCCGAGGTGGAATAGAATCTATGCCGCAAAGAACACGAACCTTAGACCACACATGCGAAGAGAAAGCACACTCAAAGAACAAGTGATCATGAGAATCAGGAATCAAATCACACAAGGGGCATCTAAGCAGGTTTAAGTCGATACTCGGACCAATATCCCATTGCCACAACCTCTCTTGTGTCTTCAACTTCTGCTGAAAACCAACCATATATGTATAGCATGACGAGGGATACAATGAGGGAACCATACTACATTATACCAAAAAAAAAATATCAGCCCTATTTCGAATCGTATCCCAAGCACAGACCATCGAGAAAGGCCGCAAAACACCATCCCTATCACGCCATAAAATGTGGCATACGGTCACATTCCATTGTACTTTCATTGACTTTTTTGGAGTAATATAATTTACCGGGGCTGTTTTCCCCTTTACCCAAAAAAAAATGACATCATCAATATCATCAAGTAATAAAGGAACCTGTAATTGGACCATAATCGGGAACCTAGAAAGCAGTCAAGAGGCCATCGTCAAACACCATCAGAGATAAGTTTATTGACCGAGTCATCCAGAGAAAAACCCGACCTAGCAATATCCTTATTAGAAAACATGTCCTTTAGAGGACACAAATCAGCCCATCGATCAAACCAAGCAGATGTAGATTTGCCATTGTTAATCTTATGTCAAATAAAAGGTCAGATTGTGGATCTAATTTGGAGAAGCTTGCGCCATCCCCAACTAACATCACCTCTACAAGGAACATCCCAGAAACTACGACTTTTAAGCTTATACGTATGAACCCATTTTTTTTGGGTAAAAGGGACCATCCCCGGTAAAATATATTAATCACCCAAAAACCAATAAGTACAATGGAATGTGACTGAATATCACATTAACCTCAAGCCAAAGCTTGAACAGCCACTAATTATATGACATGCCATATAATATTACATTACTACATAACCAATAACACCAATAGGAAAGAACCACCTAAAGGAGCATAAGCAATAGAACCATAACATAGAGAACTAGACAAAAACAGCTTCGGGTAAATCCCAAAGCTTCGCCAAACTTTCACCACTCTTGGACTTCTTCAACTTGCATGATAGGAGCTTGAGACGCACGACAGACTTAATGCACTCCACAACCTGATCAATCGAGCGTTTACCCTTTTGAAAAAGCCTCCAATTACGCTCTTGCCACACATAGTATGCCGAGGCAGCAACAACAAGCTTCGCAATAACACATCTAGTAGTACGAGACTTGACATACGGAAGAAGGTCCTGAATAATCGCATATATATTGCAGTTAGAGCTATCAAGACCAGCAAGCCCTTTTAATCTATTCCAAACACTCCTCGCGAAGATACACTCGAAGAAAATATGATCATGAGAATCCGGAATGCTTTCACATAAGGAACACACCGAACCAAGATTGTTTGACACGTCCCATGAAGGAATAAGATCCTGCGTTTTCAACTTTCTTCGAATAATGAGCCAAAGATTTATAGCGTGCCTTGGAATACATGACGGAAACCAAACCATACTATACCAATTAACCTTTGTATCTCGACTACGAATATCCGACCACACTTGAGTGACCGAAAACTTTTTAATATTACCATGAGAGTCACTCCAAACAAGCCTATCCACATCATCATTAATAGGCGTATTGTAATTGCTAAGGAAAGGGTATTTCGATAACATGTCAACCGGCCATGACCAAGTACCATTTACAACAATATCACTAACCTTCGATTGAAGTGTTAAACCAGATCGAACAATGTCACGAGAAGAAACACGGTGTGCTAAAGACTTTCTACGGGTCAAAATACTCCAAATATGGGTAGCCATTAGAGCAACATTAAAATCAACAATTCTACGGATACCTAGGCCATTAGCTTAGGCATGCAAAAATTCTAAGCGAGTTTGGATTTTCCTTTCTTCATTTCCCCTTGACACCACAAAAAACCATGCATGAGTTGTTCCAAGTCATGCACAATATGGTTAGGGAGAATAAAAACAGAAGCCCAATAGATATGCATGGATGATAAAACTGACCGAATTAATTGGAGACGACCAGCAAGGGATAGAAACTTATTCCTCCAATCATTAACTCTACTTTCAAGCTTTTCAACAAGGATTTTGCAATCACGGTATAAGAGTCTAGAGGAAATAAGTGGCGCACCCAAATACCTTACAGGCAAAACCCCTTCAGCAAAAGGCATATAATTTAAAATAGATGCCTTAATTGCATTGGGAACATTACAAAAGAACGTCGTGCTCTTACGAATTCTAGGAACAAGACCTGAAACCTGTTTAAATTCCTCCAGCGCATCCATAATAATAGCAATCGAACTAGGATTACCAACGGGAAAATAAGAAAAGGTCATCAGCAAAACACAAGTTAATAATCCTTTGTTGTTCACATAGATGATGATACTGGAAGTCATCCGAATCGCTCAGCCTACGCTGCAATATTAAGGAAAGAATTTCCATAACTAAAGTAAATAGATATGGAGATAAAGGATCACCCTGCCGCAAACCTCGCTTACCTTTAAACCAACCATGCAAGTTACCATTGACACAAATAGAGTAAGAGGCCCCAGAAATACACACCATAATCCAATAGACCATCTTAGGGTGAAAGCCAAAACCCACAAGAATAGTGTCAAGAAAACTCCAATCCACAGTATCATGGGCCTTTTTAATATCAACTTTGAATGCACACCTAGGAGGACCACGCCTCCTATGATAATTTCTCATAAGCTCTTGCGTAAATATTATCAGAAATCCTACGACCAGGAACAAAGGCAGGCTGATGCTAACAATATCACCCAAACTCTCTTTAACCCTATTATCAATTATCTTGCTAATACACTTATATAAGACATTACAGCAAGAAATAGGTCGGTAATCATTGATACGAGAAAGGGGTAGTAACCTTAGGAATAAGGGATATAATAGTATGATTAAGCTCTTTAAGAAGCTTACCATTAGAGAAAAAGTCCCGAACAGCACAAGTGATATCACCACCCACCACATCCCACGGTTTCTTAAAGAAAGCAGCAGTGAAACCATCAGGGCCAGGAGCCATCGGACAAAGCTCTTTCAACGGAGGAAGACTGTAACAATCTACAATTTTAGGTTATTTTACGTCAATAAACTCAAAACTATTTACTTTGAACCTTTACATGTTTACTTTTAATTTTAACCGTTAAGTTAAATAGCGTAAACCGATAATCAACAACTAACGTAAACCGGCATTAAACAAATAAAAGTTTATGTCACACAAGTGTTATAATTATTACGAAGATAATTTATAACTTTTCACATTTTATTTTTATACGTTACGTAAAACGCTTATGTTTCGCGTTATGAACTTCCATGCATGCATGTAAACTATACCACCTTTACCAATACCCATAATACTTATACCTTGTCAAAAATTAAACATCCCCCCCATAAACCAAATCAACTGGCCATGATAACATAAACACAACAAAATGGAATTTTCTAGTTTACACAATGTATAAAATATCTACCAAAGTTCTCATGAACACCAACCTTCATCTACACTTACACAACCACACCTCCCCCTCTCCAATCCCTTACAACCCACGCCCCCTTGATTTCATAGATGTTTTATACAATGCCATCTCCTATATATTTTGCTAGCTACTCTTTATATACATTTTCACTACTTAGTCATTTTTCAATCATTTGATAACTAGCAAAAAACACCAAAACTCTCTTTCTCTCCTACAAAACCCATGGCTCAAAATAAGCCATACAAGTTTCCATTTGTTTTCCATTTTCTTGATATTTCAAGCATACGGTGTTCAAGGTTCATATCTAATGTGTTCTAAGGTGTTTTCAAGTTTGGGTTTCAAGATTTAAGCTAGGGTTTCAAGTATTTCAAGTTGGGGTTTTATAAGTTTTGGGGTTAAAAATCAAAGCCTAGGTTTTATTTGTGTTCATAATCTTTGTAAGCATACTCCATCTACTCTTTTGTTTTTTATTCATCTTGATCATGTTTATACATGTTTCTATACTTACATTATTTATTTTTGCACATGAACATCTTGATTATAAAGTTATATCACCAACCAGTAAAGTTTTTATAAAAGTTTACAATGAAATCAAGAATAATATTTACATATATAATTATTTGCAAGAGGTGTAAAATAATTTATATACATGAAGGAACATCTAGAATTGTTTATTTTGGTATGAAATAAATACTTGTTAATTTATATAACATGTTGTTAAAGTAAATGTTCATAATCTAGCTTATTTAGTATTATAAGTTATTTCATGTATTATTCAATATGTTGAGAAGAGTTGGATGGGATTAGGTTAGTTTGAATGCGTTGATTGTGTAAGAGGTGGAAGTATTTAGATTAGAGGTTGTTGTTGTGTAAGAATGAGGTAAAAATTTTAGTTAATATATTTACCGGGGTAACCCTTTACCCAAAAAAAAGAATGAGATAAAAATTATAGATTTGAAGTGTGTAAAACACACCCCTTAACAGCCGAATGTAAACAGAAATATAGGGATTTGTGACGAGTTAAAACCTTAAAAATATGTTAATACACGTAAATAAGATTCCGGGCATATAAAGAACTCGAAAAACAGACATATAACGGAGGAGATATGATCAAAACAAGATTTGTAACAATACCGGCAAAAGTAGTTTTTTTTACGAATCTGACAAATTTAGCTTTAGTAATTTTGACCACTTTCGGGTCCGAACCGGCTTAAGTATAAAACTAGAAACTTGCTCGGAATGATTTTTCAGTAAAACAACGCGATTTTTAAAGCCCGAAAGTGTAAAACGGAGGAGTTATACTTAATAAAACTTGGACTATTTTTATGAAATTACCATAAATTTTCTGCGCACATTTTTATAGTGTCAAAGTTGTTAGAATCGTAAAATAGTGTTTTCGGATCCGTTTGGACTATAAAAACTTAGAAAATAATATAGCATCATTTATATAGTATTTATAAGCGTTCTAAACTTTATAAATATTATTTTATAAATTAATTAGACTATAATTAATTTTAGGACAATTAGAAAATATTACAAGCATATATACTCGTAAATCAATTGTTAAACTTAACATGAACATTATTTTAACTAATAAACCAAAATATGAACTATTAGGTGTTGATATAATAATATAAAATATAGTGCATTATTTTTTTTGGGTAAAGGGTTACCCCGGTAAATATATTAACCAAAAGACTGTTAAGTACAAATGGAATGTGGCTGAAGTACCACACTAACCTCAAGCTACAGACAGCTTGAAAAACAAGTGTTTATGACATGCCATAAACACAAACAAAGCCTAGTAAACGACAAAAACTATGCTAGACAAGAACCAAGATGAGAACATAAAATCAAGCGAGCATCCCGCAAACCAGCAGTAACACAACAGGAGCAGATACGATCTAGGTGAGTCTGCCTCCTTAAAAAACCTTACCAAAGAAAACCGAGTGGGAAAAACCTTGAATAAGGAAAAAAGAGTACAACCCTCACCTGAAACTCCCATCATGAACAATACAGTAGTTTGGAATCTTCCATTGATCCAGCAGCAGACGAGACCGGGTTGACATCTTCTTGAACTTAAAAGTAACCAAATTCAACCGCACCATAGATATAATAACGTCAACAATCTGATCCGGAGACGAAGTCTTCTTCTTGAATAATCTTCCATTCCTTTCCATCCAAATGTAGCAAGGACAAGCCTAGAAAGAATACTAACCGTCGTTTTGCCCTTGGATATAGGAATAATGAACGTAGTAACATCAATAAGCCGAGGTGGAATAGAATTCATGCCGCAAAAAACACGAACCTTAGACCACACCTGCGAAGAGAAAGCACACTCAAAGAACAAGTGATCATGAGAATCAGGAACCAAATCACACAAGGGGCATCTAAGCATGTTTAAGTCGATACCCGGACAGACATCCCACTATCGCAGCCTGTCTTGTGTCTTTAACTTCTGCTGAAAAACCAACCACATATGTATAGCATGACGAGGGATACAATGAGGAAACCAGACTACATTATACGAATTAACAATATCAGCCCTAGACCGAATTGTATCCCAAGCACAGGCCACCGAGAAAGGCCGCAAAACACTATCCCTATCACGCCATAAAATGATATCATCAATATCATCAAGTAATAAAGGAACCTGTACTTGGGCCATAATTGAGAACCTAGATAGCCAGTCAAGAGGCCACCGGCAAACACCATTAGAGATAAGGTTATTAACCGAGTCATCAAGAGAAAAACCCGATTCGAAAACATGTCCTTAAGAGGACACACATCAACCCATCGATCGAACCAAACAGATGTAGATTTTCCATTGTTAATCTTATGCCAAATAAAAGGTCAGATAGTAGATCTAATTTGGAGAAGCTTGCACCATCCCCAACTAACATCACCTCTACAAGGAACATCCCAGAAACTGCGACCTTTAAGCTTATACGTATGAACCCACTTAACCCATAAAGACTCTCTATGGGTCAAAATACTCCAAATATTGGTAGCCATTAGAGCAACATTAAAATCATCAATTCTACGGATACCTAGGCCACCCTCATGATTAGGCATGCAAACAGAATCCCAAACGACTTTAGTTTTCCCTTTCTTCGTTTCCCATTGGCACCACAAAAAACCAAGCATAAGTTGTTCCAAGTCATGAACAATACGATTAGGGAGAATAAAGACAGAAGCCTAATAGATATGCATGGAAGACAAAACCGACTGAATTAATTGGAGATGACCAACAAGGGATAGAAACTTATTCCTCCAATCATTAACTCTACTTTCAAGCTTTTCAACAAGGATTTTGCAATCACAGCATAAGAGTCTAAAAGAAATAAGAGGCACACCCAAATACCTTACAGGCAAGACCCCTTCAGCAAAAGGCATAAAATTTAATATAGATGCTTTAATAGCATTGGAGACATTACAAAAGAATGCCGTGCTCTTAGGAATGCTAGGAACAAGACCTGAAACCTGTTTAAATTCCTCCAACGCATCCATAATTACAGCAACCGAATTAGGATTACCACGAGAAAATAAGAAAAGGTCATCAGGAAAACACAAGTTAATAATCCTTTGTTGTTTACATAGATGATGATACTGGAATTCATCCTAATCTCGTACCCTACGCTGCAATATTAAGGTAAGAATTTCCATAACTAAAGTAAATAGACATGGAGATAGAGGATCACCCTGCCGCAAACCTCGCTTACCTTTAAACCAACCATGCAAGTTGGTTTCAGTTATGGCTCGTGATGAGAAGATGTCTTAAGACTCAAGACAAATTACGACAATGGGATGTTGGTAACGGTACTGATTTAAATCATCTACGCTGTGTATTATGTGATTCCCAAGTTGATTCGCATGAACACTTATTTTATAAATGTCCGTTCTCTTCTAAAGTGTGGGTGTCGATTCGACATCTTGCTGCTATGGATAGTATATCGCCTTGTCTTCAGGATATTGTGTCGTTCTTTCAACCGATTGCTTATAAAAGAACGACTGTAAGCATTATTGGGCGCTTATTGTTTGCAGCCTCGTCATACTTCCTATGGATTGAACGCAACAATCATCTTTTCAAGAACGTTAAGTGGTCTCCGAAAGATGTTCGTGATATTATTATGGTAACGGTAAGGTTAAAGTTGTTTTCCTTTAAATTCAAGAATCGTGATAAGGTTAGGCAGTTGCTTTCTACTTGGAATATGCCTAAGTCATTTAGGCTGTATGGAATGTAGTTTTTGGAAGATGTTTTGCCTTATGGGTATCATGGAAGATGGTTTTATTTGGCATGGTGCAGCTTGGAAGTATTGCAAGTCGAATTTAGTTGTTCATTAGATTTGATTTGTTGCTTGTTTTGTTTTTTTATCCATTTGAGGCATGTCTTGAATGTGATGTGGCAGTTCAAGTTAGCTTGAGGTTAATGTGCCTTTTCAGTCGCATTCCATTGTTCTTGTTTTTTTTGTGATTAATACAATTTACCGGGGTATCCCTTTACCCAAAAAAAAACCATGCAAGTTGCCATTAACACATATAGAGTAAGAGGCCCTAGAAACGCAAACCATAATCCATTGGACCATCTTAGGGTGAAAGCCAAACCTACAAGAATAGTCTCAAGAAAACTCCAATCCACAGTATCATAGGCCTTTTGAATATCAACTTTGAATGCACACCTAGGAGGACCACGTCTCCTATGATAATTTCTTATAAGCTCTTGTGTAAGAAAGATATTATTAGAAATCCTACGACCAAGAACAAAAGCAGATTGGTTGATGCTAACAATATCAGTCAAATCCTCTTTAACCCCATTAGCAATTATCTTGCTAATACACTTATATAAGACATTACAGCAAGAAATAGGTCGGTAATCATTGATACAAGTAGGGGTAGTAACCTTGGGAATAAGAGAAATAATAGTATGATTAAGCTCTTTAAGAAGCTTACCATTGGAGAAAAAGTCCCGAACAACACAAGTGATATCGCCACCCACCACATCCCACGCTTTCTTAAAGAAAGCAGCAGTGAAACCGTCAGGGCCAGGAGCCCTATCATCCTCTATAGAAAAAATGAAACTCTTGACCTCATCATTAGAGACATCACGAACCTGATTATGGTCATCCAAAAGAATAGTAACACCTTTGGCTCCAAGGAACTGATTATAGTGATTAACAAAAGCACCGGGAACCTGATTACCATCATATAGATTATTAGAAGCATCACTAACCATTTCAATTCTGTTTCTGGTGCATTTACTCTTCACAATCTTATGGAAATAAGTTGTATTAGAGTCACCAGCCTTAAGCCATTCAATGTTAGCTTTTTGTTTCAAGAAACGTTCCTCGTCCAACTGTGCTGCTTTAAAAGCAAGTAAATAGTGAGCATGTTCTTCATGAAGTATAAAAGAAGAAGGATCCCTATCAATTGCTTTTTGAGCTTCATCAAGCTCAATCCGAATCTTATTAACCCGCTCATGAAGATTGCCATAATTATGAAGTAATTTATGGAAAGGAGATTTCAGCCCCTTTAACCTCTTCACAACATGAAACATGGCACATCCCTCTAAATTAACACTCCACCCTGTTTCCAAAATTTCACGAAAAGCCTCCTTATACACAAGAAAATTTGAAAATTTAAAAGGCTTCGGTTTAGGTTTAGTTACCATTGGGATACAAGAACACAAGGCAAATGATCCAAGATACGGTATGGCTGGAAAATAGCAAAGGACCCGAGGAAAGCATCATTAAACTGAAGATTACCCATAATCCTATCAATCTTCTTAAGAATGCCATTAGATACCTTCGGTTTCTGATTCCACCTAAAATAAAGACCGGTACTATTAACATCACCTACCTCCATAGCTTGGACACAATCTTTAAATTCACGCATAGCAGCATTCGGCTCATACCCACCAGCCGAATGATCTTCAAGATTAAAAGCAGTGTTAAAATCACCCAAAAGAACCGATGGTCTATTCCTCATCAATCCCGCATGCCCAACCAAGTTACTCCAAAGCACATGGCGATCAATATAATAGTTATCAGCATATACAAATGAACAAAACAAAGTTTTATGATCAGCACACGTGTTCACCTGCACATGCATGACCTGATTAGTTTGAGCCATAATCATGACATCAACAAGGTCATCATTTCATCCAAGGATGATCCGAGAGCCTTTAGAACAAAGACTCCCATTAGAAGTCCATTTCCACCTACTACAAACCTTTTTACAAGTATAATAAACAACAGCCACATCAACATGAGACTGGAGAATAGCACAAACACTTAAATTATTCTCATTCACCATCTGACGAACCTCTTTTTGCTTAGGGTATCGGTTCAAACCCCTTATACTCCAAGAAGCGACACTAAACATCGAAAACCATCTGAGCAGGAGTGCTTGCCTCTGTATTACGAAGATTTAAATTTTTTGATTCATCCCAAATGTTTTCAACCTCTTCCTCCTCATCGTCATCCACTCCCAAGGCAGCAAATGGATTAGGAGAAGCTATATTAGATATCTTCTTCTTACCCGTATCTTGCTGCCTAGTATTAGTACCCTTAGTAATTAACGAAGCATCATCATTCATATTCTTAGACGGACCAACTACCAGTATTACCATTAGAACAAACATTAGGAGCCTTAGGCTGAAATGCAAACTCTTTCCCAACTTGAAAACCTTTACTTACCGGAACACCATTAGGGAGTTTGTTACCCGCATAACTTCCTTTGTTATTACGCTTTCTGTTCACAACCTTTTGGAAACCATCATTAGTAACATTAGTATCATTCACAACCAGGGTAGTCACCACTTTTTTTGGGCATGTCTTACCCGTGTGTCCAAATATATTGCAAGTGGGACATTTAGGTGGTTTCCATTCGTATTCAACTCGAATAGTATCTTTGGTATGACCTGGACCTTCAAGATTAGGTATACCTATAGTAATAGATTCCATAAAATCAGCCTCTGAATTGATCTCAATTAAGCATCGAGCAAAGCTACTCCTTCCCTAAGAATCCTTACACATCGAACTAATGTATGAGTCAAGCATAATTGGCTTACCAAGATACATAGCAATCAAACTAATCCCATCTTCCTCAAACACTTGAATAGGTACATCATGTAATTTAACCCATATCAGAATACGAGTCAATTCTTCTTCTTGCAAGCTAGTATTCATGGTCCACTTCTTAAGTATGATTGGGGAATTACGAACCATCCAAGGACCGCCTTCCAAAATAGCATCAAGACTAGCCCGGGAATCAAATTTAAAGAAAAAGAATCCCTTAGCATTAATCATTATTCGTTTCAATCCATACTTTGCCCAGTTGTTATTAACATAGTACTCGATGATCGGGAATGCCATTTGTTTACCAATAAAGTAACCATACAAAGTATTTTCGAAACGAAGACTTACTTTTTGACAACTTTGCGCGGAATCAAAATATTCACACCATCAAACACCTTATCTGCCACCAAAGAACGGAAGTTAGAGTTCACATTTGTTCTTTTTTTGGGTAAAAGGGACACTACCCTGGTAAAATATATTACACCAAAAAAACATTGAAGTACAATGGATATAGGTGTAGTCCTATATCACAGCCCGTTACATGGGCAACAAACCTGCACAACAGTGCAACGAAAACATAAAAACATGCATAAGAATGACATGCCACTCTTATGAACTACGAAAGAAAAACACAACCAGAAGGCTAATAAAGAAACTATTTCCTACCACACATGCTTAACTTGAAATCACGAAATTCCTTAAGTTGACCAGAAAAATCAACCACTTGATCCTCATAGTCGTCAGAGAAATCAAAATCATTGTCTTCAAGCTGATTACCACCTCCTAAGGATGAACCATATGAAGGAATAACGTCCTCATCATCAGTATCAGATTCGTTAATGCAATCCCAAGTTTTCAACGCCGGAGAACTACTTACATTCTTATCCTTATGAACATCATTAATAGCTGATTTCGAACTACTTGGCTCTCAAGCCTTCTTCTTATTCACATTCAAACTCTCAGTACCAACATGTTCACTAACCTTAGGTTGCTGTCCATAATCACCCATTTCTTCCCCTTCCACATTCAAAACATCGAAAGGATTAGACGAATTCAGGTCCGGTTTCGAACAACCATTACCTTTTCCATTATCATTAGTAGAAACACTAGGAGATGCTGAAGATCCCCCTTTAGCATCCACACCTTTCTTTTGCTGCCAAATAACCTTAGAGTTAGGCTTATTCAGCCTAAGCCCACCAAACGACCGCGAATCAGCTCCCTTCTTCTTCTTACGACTCTTAACTTCAACAAAACCATCATCATTCTCATCCATAGTATTAGCCTTAGCATCCGTAGCCGAAGTTTTTGGAATCTCCTCACAAACATGTTTAGGGCATAAATTAGTATCATGACCAAAACTTTGACAATCAACACAATGTGGTGGCTTCCATTCGTACACAACTCTAATGACCTCCTTAGTATGACCATCACCCTCCTCATCCGGTATAGCCATAGTAACTTCCTTTTTCAAAACAGAATGAGCGCTAATCTCAATAAGAGCCCGGGCAAAACTAATTCTTCCCCAAGATTCCACACACATAGAACTAGTAAAAGCATCAAGCATGATAGGCTTACCAATTTGAGTAGCAATCAAACTCAATCCATCCTCCGAATACGCAAGAACAGGGACATTGTACAATTTTACCCAAACAGGAACTTTGGTGACCTCACCTTTTTTCAATGACACACTAGCTGTCCATTTATTAAGAATAATAGGTGACTTACGTATCAACCACGGTCCCTTCTCTAACACTTGATCCATACCTGATTTAGAAGCAAATTTAAACAGGTATACACCATCATCATTCCTTGTTATCTTTTCAAACCCAAATTTCCTCCATGTATTCGAAACATAATGTTGAACCACAGGAAACGATGGGTCTTTACCAACAAAAAAACCCACAATAGAGTTTTCATACCTACTTTTCACCTTAAAAGCCGCGGCCTTAGGAAGAACACAGTCAAAAGACTCAATTTTCTCTTCATTAATAAGTGCACGAAAGTGTACCTTACTAAAGGAATCCTTAGGACGTACTACATTAGCAAAGGAAAAAGCTATTTTGGGAAGGTCTTCGTTGGTTGTAGCAGCTGTAGAAGGATCCTTATTACCATGAGAATCAGCCAAGGAACACGACTTAGCAATCACAGCTGTTGTATCTCCCTTAACCAGATTCGCATCCTCCTTGTTCTTCATACTCCCACTTTCGTCCATGTTAGCATTGTTCACATCGTTTAAAGGCACAACAACATCTTGTGTATCAGCAGCAACATTACGCATAGCTTTCTTAAGGATACCTTTTGGCATCGTAGGTTTACCCTCAATGTTCTTAACACGCCTAGCAAGGTCACCCAAAACCTGTAACGAACCATCAACCTCCTTCGAACCTCCTTCCTTCTTCTTCTTATCACTATTATCAAGAAAACCCCTCTCCATAAACCCCCAGCCACGATTATCAAACCAAATAACTACATGATTAGCAGCAACACAAGAAAGATAAGCGAAACCCTAATTCATAAATTAAGGTTTCAAAGCGAAAAAAATCCCACGCCCTAATCACTTTCCATCAGAACGACAACAAAAGCAAATAAAGGTGATTCACGATTAGTATCTACCCACATCAACTGTAAGAAAAGATAGAAGCCCTAATCGCAGCAGCAATAAAATAATAATATTAACACAAACCCTAATCGTACCACCTGATTGCGATATCCAAAACAACCCTAAAAACGAATTAAGGATCAGGTACACCTCTTGTTTAATCAATCCAGACCCAATTAGTTCTAATGTGCTTATAATAGGATCGAATCCAAGATTGAAATCGAAACCCTAAGATTGGAACAAAAAGAACAGATTAAAATAAAGAAAGATAAAAACAAGAAGTGAATCAGAAACCCTAATAACGATCAAGGAATTGTATGATAAAGATCAGGCAAGAACGAATGGATTGAAGGCTGCCATAGAATCGCCCATACTAGAGAGAAAATACTAGGGTTTTTGTTTTTGTTTTATGTTTTGGAAATTAACTCTCTTAAACAAACTCTTTTTGAACAACTAAAAGAAAAAGAATCGTTATCAAAACATTTTATGTTTTCAAAAACTAATCCAAGGAAAAGGAAGATAAGAATATTGACAATGAAATTGCTTTGGAAAATAAAGTTAAAGAACTGGACAATATTGTGCATAAAATGGGTCAATCCGCCCACATATGCTAACGAAACCACAAGTTTTCTATGATAACAACCTTAAACAAGCTCTTGGTTTTCAAAATCCTTTCTATCTTACGAAAGCTCAGCAGATTAGGCCAATGCTTTATGATGGTAGGGTTATTGCTAAGGAAACCAATGTGATTTCAATTGCTGATTCTGAAGAGACTTTGATGCTTGAGGAAGAGAGTCGATCAAAAATGCTTACAAAACAAAGTGATTCAATGGTCATAGAAAAGAAAATTAGCATTAAACCAATCAATTATGCTGAGTTAAATCGATTATCTAAAGATTTTGGTAAACGTTTTGTCCCACAACAAGAACTGTCTGATGAACAAGCTTTCCGGTTACAAACTTCACACCCTAATACTGACCAATCTGCTTCTTCGCCTGTCAAAATTGAGGCTCCTCGGGAACTTTCTAATGTAAGCCTGGTTAATACAAGCCTTAAAAAGATTAAATACCATCTTGGCTAATTTGACAATGTGGTGAAAAGGCGAATCACGCCCGATGCTTTAATAGAAGGGGAATGGGGGTTTGAACACACTAAAGCTGTTATTATAAAAGAAATAATTCCATTTGTAAAGACCTTAACAGACATATTCAATATTTTTGATAAAGATCTTTTAGATGAAGTAACAAAAGTACAAACAGTTTTTAACTAGATGAAAGCTGGTGTTCAACAGTATCATGTAGACAAACAGTGCTTTAAAATTCATTTATGGAAGTTGCTCTCGTCTAAAGAGTCGCTTTGGGTAAAATGGGTGCATATGTACAAACTAAACGGGCGTAATTTTTGGGACATTCCGTTACGGGGCAACATGTCATGGAGTTGGCGTAAAATTCTACAACTCCGTCCTATTATTCGTGAATTTGTTTGGTGCAATGTTGGTAATGGGTTGTCCACTTCATTATGGTTTGATAAATGGTGTGTGGCTGGTCCGTTATATACTCACGTTTCATCTCGTGATGTTTTTCGATCTGGGCTCACGTTATCTTCTCATGTTAATGATATTGTTCGTGATGGTGTTTGGGATTGGCCTCGGGAGCTGCTGGATAAATATCCAATTCTGGACGGGTGCTATACTCATTTGTATAATGAATGTGATCGGTTGGAATGGCGTCTTCATGATGGTACAGTCAAGAATTTTTCTGTGTCTCAAGTCTGGTCTTCTATTCGTCCTAGAGGTGAGAAAGTTCCTTGGTTCGATATGATATGGTTTGCTTTGAATATCCCTAGACATGCGTTTAATATGTGGTTAATCATTAACCATAAGCTGAAAACGCAAGATAGAGTGAGTGTGTGGGATGTCTCTAATGCGATTGGATCTACGTGCTCTTTGTGCGAAACTACTCCGGATTCTCATGAACACCTGTTTTTTATATGTCCATTCTCTAACACGGTATGGAGCCATATGAAGAGTAAAGCTGGTCTTGATCGAGTGTCTCATGATATCTATGCTATTGTCGACCACATTGGAGGTAATGCTAGTCGCAAATCTACTTGTATTGTGATAGCTAAGTTGGTCGTAGCAGCTTCGGCTTATTTCATTTGGCAAGAGCGAAACTGGAGACTTTTTAAGAAGACGAAGAGATCTACCAAGCAGGTTATTGATTGTATCTCTTCATCAGTCCGCCTAAAGCTGTTGTCTTGCGGGTTTAAACGTACTTTGGATGGAGTACGTTATGCTCGTATGTGGGAGTTACCAGATTCTATTTTTAGATGATAGGCCCTAATTTTTGTTTGTGCACCATTAGGTGGTTCTTTCCTATTGGTGTCATTAGTTTTGTATTTGTAATGTAACGCGAATGGCATGTCATTCGTTGGTTGGCTGTTCAAGCTTTGTTGCTTGAGGTTAATGTGACATTCAGTCACATTCCATTGTTCTTAAACGTTTTTGGGTGAACAGTATCATGTAGACAAACAGTGCTTTAAAATTCAAAAGAAACGATTTTTGATTGAAAATGATCGACTCTTGGATCAAATCATTTCTCAAGATATTATGAATATTGTTGTGAATTCTTCTGTGGATGAAAATACTTCTATGAATGTGAATTCTTTTGTTGCAATGTTAGGTAGTTCTCACATGGCATGTCATATGAGTAGTGGCTGTTCAAGCGTGTAGCTTGAGGTTAATGTGACATCTCAGTCACATTCCATTGTACTTCATTGTTTTTTTGGTGTAATATAATTTACCGGGGTCAAATCCCCTTTACCAAAAAAAATTCTTTTGTTGCAATGAATGATTCTGTTAATTATGTGGAAATGTGCAACAAGTGTCTCGAACTTGAAGCTGAGCTTATCAAACAACACAACATGGTTGAAAAAGATGAGTATAATAGACTTTCAAAAATATTTTTTGATCTTGAACAACACTGCATTTCTCTTGAAATTTCAATGCAACTCAATAAAGAAATTTTTCAAAAAAATAACACATCTGTGAACCAAACTGGACCTTTATTTGATCAATTGTTTGAATTAAACAATTTAAAAGCTGAGCTTCAAACAAAAGACATGACAATCAAGAAGTTGAAAGCACACATTAAGCGTGTCAATGAAACTTCTACCAGTGAAAGTGTGAAAAAGGACTTTGATGAAATTGAGACTATCAACATAGAACTGGAACATAGGGTGACAAAACTAATTGTTGAGAATGAGCATTTGAAATAGACTTATAAGCAACTTTATGATTCAATTAAACCATCGCGTGTTCGTGCTAAAGAACACACTGACTCTTTGGTTAATCAATTAAATCAAAAGTCTGTTGAAGTTACTGATTTAAATGCTCAACTTCAGGAAAAAGTGTTTGTCATAACAGCATTAAAAATGATCTTAGGAAATTAAAAGGAAAGGAAATTGTTGATAATGCTGCACAAATGACAAATGCTACCACTATTTCTCCAGGAATGTATAAGCTTGACCCAATAATTTTGGCTCCTAAGGTTAAGAATAATAGGGAAGCTCGCGAATACTACCTTAAGCATACTATGGAACAAGCTGCTATTCTTAGGGAGGTATTTGAACAAGCTAAATCACGAAACCCTTTTGATAGTGCATCTTACTCGGCCTGTATGTATGTTAAGTCGATTCAAGAGTTACTAGGTTATGTTAGAGATACTTGCCCTGATATTCACAAACCTAGTGAGAAATTAGTTGCGGTCACGCCTATTAACCAGAAGAAAACAGTTCGATTTGGTGACACTATCACATCATCAGGCAACATTGCCAAAGTAACTAACAGGCCTTTATTGTCTTCTACAGGAGTAAACCCTTCTACTAGTGCTAGAGGATCAAAGCCTTCTGGCAATACAAAGAATGATAGGATTCCACGAACACCAAGTAGTAATGAAAAGAATAAAGTAGAAGTCCAATCTAGGAAAGTTAAATCTAGTTTAAATAAAAGGAACTTTGATTCCAAAAATGTCTGTAATGAACATGTTAAGCATCCTGTTAAAGGTGCTAAGGCTCTTTGTTCTGTATGCAATGAATGTTTGTTTGATGCTAATCATGCTTTGTGTTTAATTGATCATGTGAATAGTCTGAATGTGCTTGCTAAATTTGCCTCTAAGAAAAATAAAAAAATAAAAGAATGAAAACCTACTGGTAAAGTGTTTAACTCTTTTGGATATAAATGGAAACCCACTGGAAGGATTTCACCTTAGTTGGAAATGTGTTTCCTTTAACTAGGATAACCGCCACTAATAAAGTGCCTCTTAGGGTTCTCATTTCTCTTGAAGTAGTTGCACCAAAACATGTAGTAACTAGAGTATATACCAAGAGACCTAAAGTACCTAAGCCTATTCAAAGTAGCAAACCTAAGGTTGCACAATCTATGACTGCTAGCAGAATGGAACCCAGTACATCTCGGGGATCCGATACTTCAGTTGCTTCATCTTCTTCTCTTATCGACTGCAGGTTGTCTAAATTGTTCTGTAATATTTGGACTCTGGATGCTCCAAGCACATGACCGGAGATCGCTTTTAGCTCTCCAATTTCGTTCATAAATTTATTGGTACTGTCAAATTCGGTAACGACCAAGTTGCGAAGATTATGAGGTATGGTGATTATCAGATAGGGAACGTCACAATTTCAAGGGTTTATTATGTGGAAGGACTAGGACACAATCTATTCTCAGTTGGTCAATTTTGCGACTCAGATCTTGAAGTAGCTTTCCAAAAACACACATGCTTTGTTTGTAATCTGGAAGGTGTTGATTTACTCTCAGGATCTCGAGGAACTAACCTGTATTCTCTGTCCATTGGGGATATGATGACGTCTTCTCCTATATGTCTCTTGTCAAAAGCCATAAAGACTTAGTCATGGTTATGGCATCGTCGTCTGTCTCATTTGAATTTTGGTGATATTAATCACTTGGCCAGACATGGTCTAGTACGTGGTCTTCCCAGACTTAAATTTGAAAAGGACCATTTGTGTTCTGCATGTGCCATGGGAAAAAGCAAGAAACAATCACATAAACCTAAATCTGAAGACTCCAATCAAGAAAAACTATATCTTCTGCACATATTTGTGGGCATATGCGTGTTACAAGTATAAATAGGAAAAAGTATATCCTCGTCATTGTGGATGATTACTCTAGGTTCACATAGGTGAAATTTCTAGCATCAAAGGATGAAGCTCCTGATTTTATAATCAAGTTTCTAAAAATGATACAAGTTAGATTGAATGCAATTGTACAGAACATTCGTACAGATAATAGAACTGAGTTTGTTAATCAAACTCTGCGAGACTACTATGACCAGGTTGGCATCTCTCATGAAACATCGGTTGCTCGAACTCCACAACAAAATGGTGTTGTTGAAAGGAGAAATCGTACTCTTATTGAAGCCGCTCGAACAATGTTAATCTATGCAAAAGCTCCTTAATTTCTATGGGTCGAGGCAGTTGCTACCGCATGTTACACCCAAAACCGATCCATTATACGACGTCACCATGGAAAAACTCCTTATGAGCTCTTACATGATACAAAACCCGATTTATCCTACCTTCACATTTTTGGTGCACTTTACTACCCAAACAATGATAGTGAGAATTTGGGCAAACTTCAAGCTAAAGCTTATATATGTATTTTCATTGGATATGAACCCAAAAAGAAAGCTTACCGTATTTACAATCGATGTACCCGAAAAATCATTGAAACCATCCTTGTCGATTTTGATGAGCTGACGGCTATGGCTTCTAAACAAAGCAGTTTAGAACCCGCGCTTCATGAAATGACTCCTGCAACACCCAGTTCAGGACTCGTTCCAAACCCTCCTCCTTCAGCATCGTTTGTACCACCATCGAGGCATGAATGGGATCTTGTGTTTCAGCCAGTGTTTGATAAGTTCTTCTCTCCTCCAGCTAGCGTTGCCTCTCCAGTTCCTGTAGAAGAAGCTCTTGTTCCTGTTGAGTCAACCGGTTCACCTTCCTCAACAACAGTTGATCAAGATGCACCCTCACCAAGTACCTCACAAACCACTCCACAATCACAATCCCAAACAATTCCTCTCTGTGCTGAAGAAGAGTCACATGACCTTGAGGTTGCACATATGAGTAACAATCCTTATTTTGGCATTCCAATTCCAGAAACTATTTATGAAGAATCCTCATCATCGGATGTTATTCCTACTACTGTGCACTCAGACGCTCCAATCTCATAACACCTCGGTAAATGGACAAAAGATCATCCGTTACAAAACATAATTGGTGACCCTTCCAGACCTGTTTCCACACAACTCTAACTACACGAACAAGCCCTGTTTTGCTACTACAATGCCTTCCTAACTTCAGTTGAACCTAAGATGTACAAAGATGCACTAACTCAGTCATGCTGGATTGAGGCAATGCAAGAAGAGCTACATGAATTCGAACGTCTTGAAGTCTGGGAACTAGTTTCTCGTCCAGATAAAGTGATGGTTATCACCTTAAAATGGATATATAAGGTCAAATTGGATGAATTGGGGGGAATATTGAAAAACAAGGCTAGATTGGTAGCTCGTGGATACTGTCAGAAAGAGGGAATTGATTTCGAAGAATCCTTTGCTCCCGTGGCTAGACTAGAAGCTGTTTGGATATTTCTCGTGTTTGCTGCTCATATGAATATGATCGTCTACCAGATGGATGTAAAGACGAAACCTTTTAATGGTATTTTGCGTGAAGAAGTCTACGTTAGCCAACCGGACGGATTTATGGATCCAGACAATCCTAATCACGTGTACAGACTGAAGAAAGCTCTATATGGGTTGAAATAGGCTCCACACGCGTGGTATGATCTATTTTCATCGTTTCTGCTATCCCAAGTATTTACCAAAGGCACGGTAGATCCCACATTGTTCATCAGCAGAAAAGGCAAAGATATCCTCCTGGTACAAATATATGTTAACGATATAATTTTTGCTTCTACTACTACTGAAATATGTGATAAGTTTTGCGATATAATGTGTTCCAAATTCAAGATGTCAATGATGGGCAAAATATCATTTTTTTTCTAGGACTACAGATTTCACAGAGTCTCAGAGGCATCTTTTTAAACCAATCAAAATATGCTCTAGAATCACTTAAGAAATACATAATGAAATATTGTGACCTAGTGGATACTCTAATGGTGGAGAAATCCAAACTGGATGAGGATACACAAGGGAAAGCTGTTGATCCTACACATTATCGTGGCATGGTTGGCACCCTTATGTATCTAACATCTAGTAGACCGGACCTGGTATATGTTGTCTGTGTGTGTGCTCGGTATCAGGCTCAGCCTACCGAAAAGCACCTACATGCTGTAAAAAGAATCTTTCGATATCTAAGAAGAATCGTCAATCGAGGACTCTGGTACTCGAAGGATTCTGCTATTGCTCTAACAACTTTTGCAGATGCTGATCACGCGGGTTGTCAAGATACCAGACGTAGTACATCTGGAAGTATGCAATTGCTAGGAGACAGGCTTGTTAGCTAGTCATCAAAAAGGCAGAAAAGCGTTGCAATATCCAGTACGGAAGCTGAATATATATCCTTATCCGGTTGTTATGCTCAAGTCCTTTGGATGAGATCATAAAATACCGACTATGGCCTTGGATTCAATAAAATTCCAATGTACTGTGATAACAAAAGCGTTATTGCCTTATGCTGCAACAATGTTCAACATTCTCGATCAAAGCATATCGACATCAAGTATCACTTTATAAAAGAGAAAGTAGAGAATGGAGTCGTTGAGCCTTACTTTGTCAGAACGGAATACCAGCTGGCGGACATCTTCACCAAGGCTCTATGTCAAGAAAGAATTGAATTCCTTATCGACAAGTCGGGGATGAGAAGTTTTACTCCTGAGACACTGAAAGAACTGGCAGATGAAGTCGAAGAATAGTGGTGGTACCTATTCTTATATCCTCTGTATAATATGTATATATAAAATCACAAAAAAAAACACAAAAAGATTTTTCACTTCTTACAAAAAATTTATAAAAACAAAATATAAAATTAAAAAATCAGAAAAAGACAAAAATATATTTTCATTTCATGTTCTCTAGCATCGATAATATTTACGGCTTCAAAAATGTCGTTTAACAATGGCACAAAGCTGTAAATAAAGTTCGAATAGAAAACATGACATATGGCTTGCTATTATTTCCGATAGCAACCCGATCATCATCTTAAAGGCAACTATTTCAAAAAGAAAATTTGACCTCTCAACGGGAATTTATTCTCGGGCATGGTCTACTTTATGACCATGCAAAGGCTTGTGTTACTTTGCAACACAACCCGTGCTTTCTTTATCCATAAGTGCGTGTCAGTGCGCTTATGTGTCAAAATAAGAAAAATCTTATTTTTCATGGTGCTGATTTTTTAAAAATAAATTAATCATATCAGTAATTCATCAAAAAATGATTTTTCAAGGCATTTGACTACTCAAACAACGACTACAGCTCTTTAAATAGAAAACAGGTCATTGTTTGAGGGGGAGAAAATGTCAAATTGCTTCTTCAAAAAGTCATCAAGGATTAAATGTAAAAGGTTTTAAACAATAACGGGTTAACAATTAAAGGGGAGTTAATTAAGTTTAGCTTACTTATGCCTTAAATGTTATGTGTTTATGCCTTTAGAGAATGAATAACAATAATGAGTAGCTAAGCATCATAGTGTAAACTCTAGGGACTAATTGTGCCATTTATGATACTATAGAATGCCTTAGTAAACTTATTAAGAAGATTAGAAAGGATCTAATATCTTAGGGGGCATTTGTGCCAAACTCAAAAGTTATAACACAAACACCCCCTTTCCCTCTTTCTCGTCACAGTAACACACATACACAACTTTTATAAAAATTTCCCTCCACCCTTAAAAATCGTCACCCTCAAGAACTCAAGACAAGACCATTTCAAGATAGAGGTTAAACTACAAAACATGTTTCCTTATCATTCTATCATCCTTTATATACAAAAAGAATTAGGTTGTAACTCGATTGTTTGCTCGAAAGCCCTAGAAATTAGTTTAGGGTTCATGAAAATCAAAATATGACCAATTCCAAAATTGAATGAGGGGTTTTGATGCTTGAAGTGTATAGATTACTCGCCCATAGCAGTTTATCATGAGTCAAACGTTCAAAGGGGTTTTGAATGATTCTTGGGTGCGAAAATTTAGGTCTTTGGGAAAGACTTGAAAATTATAATGGGTTTATGCTTTATATGTGTTTGTTTGCTTATGTCAATCTATTTGAATGAGAAATTCCAAAACTTATATGCAAATTATGTGACTTTGATTCAAACGAGTGACACTTTACTCGTTCTTGGCTTTCAACGAAAAGTTTGTGGATGATTTGTGGTATACTTGCTAGAACATATTTATATCTGAGTTGTTAAAGTGTTTGCATAGAGTAGATTCCATAAAAATAGGTTTTGTATAAATCAAAGTTATAAGGAGGCTTATTTTATACCATCATTCATCTATCTCGACGGCGGTATTTATTACATTGCTCTAGAAGGATGATTTATACATGCGTTAGACGGCGATTTATACACAACATCTAGACGACGATTTATACAAGATCTATGGACGGTGATTTATACATTCACCATAGACGGCGATTTATACATTCATAATAGACGGTGATTTATACATTAGACAATAAACAGCGATTATACATTGGACAATAGACGGCGATTTATACATTAGACAATAGACGACGATTTATACAGTTCACTATAGACGGCGATTTATGCAATGTCTAGGCAGCGATTTATACATGCGTTATAAAATTGATTTTTTTTAATGTTTTAACTTGATAACTCATCTTAGGATTGAATCTTTCTTATATCATGTATAAGTAGCTTAATTGATTGTGTTTGACCTATAATTAGTTTGTTGACCTCTAAGTTGTCCTTCTGATTTGTGTCCTTCGTCTGAATGCCTGATAATATGTGATTAAATCTGCCTTGTTAATGTATGTGAATTGCCTTGCATATGAACTATATTGGAACATTCTTAGCAGAAACATGAATCCTATTGCAACTCAACAAGCTGCTCTCGACAATGCTTTGGTCCCTCCTGAGAAGAGACTAAAGATTGAAAGATGCAATGCAAGAATTGCATTCAACAAACCACAAAGAGAAGAAACATATCAAGTCACCTTGGAAGCTCTCAAGCTATCTCTGTGCTATCTCGCATTTGTGATCACTGCTAAAGTCCCGAAAATCTACATGCATCAATTTTGGACTACCATCAAGAAGATCAGAAATTCAGATGCATACAACTTCAAGCTTGAAAAGAAGAAGTTCTGAGTTGATACAGAAGTTTTTAGTGAAATTCTTCAGATATGTCCTAGAATTCTCAACCAAGACTTTATTGCACCACCCTCAGAAGAAGAACTGGTTACATTCATTCAGGAACTTGGCTTTTTTGGCAGGTGTAATATGTTATTTGTAATTCATACTGATCAAATGCACCAGCCTTGGAGAACATTTGCTGTAATCATCAATAGGTGCATCTCTGGGAAAACAACAGGACTTGATAGACTCAGGGAATCACAAGCTCAAATCTTGTAGGGTATGTACAATAAGAAGAATGTTGACTATGTTTCTCTGCTCTGGGAAGACTTCATGTATCAAGCTGATAACAGAGAAATAAGTTCAGCAAGGAAAGAGCACATGCCCTACCCAAGATTCACCAAAGTTATCATCAGCCACTTCATTTCTAAGGACAAGACAATCTCTATGAGGAACAAGATCAAACTTCACACAATTCGTGATGACTCACTGTTTGACACACTAAAGTTTGTCTCAAAGACACAAGATTATCAATAGTATGGACCCTTGATTCCTAATGATATGATCAATCAAGACATTAAAGATTCTGAAGCTTACAAGACTTACTACGACTTTGCTACTGGAAAAGTTCCTCCCAGGAAAGCAAGGAAGTATAAGAAAGTCGTTTCACCCTCAAGAAAATTGTCTCCTGTCAAAGAAGCAGAATATGACAAGAAGGATAAAAGATTTATGAGAACCATACCAGAAAGTCTACTAACTGCGCAACAGCAGGGATTTGTCATCAGAGATACTCCTGGTGTGTCTGTATCGAATAAGAAGGCACCAGCTAAGGCTGATAGAAGTAAAGGTATTGAAATACTTTCTGATGTAGCACTATCGAAAGCAGCTCAACTCAAGGAGGCTACAAAGAAAAGCAAGAAAGTCTTTCATATCTCTCAAGCAAGTGGCTCAGGAAGAATCAAGCACTCAAGCACCATCTCTTTTCACTGTGCTTGAGATGGCTATCCTAGAAACTTCTACTGCACATGCTACAACCTTTCCTCCAACTATATCAATGATCACTCCTCTTCCACAACTGACGACACCATCTCCTGCACCAACAACCGTTCCAACTACAACCTCAATTCCCGAAAATCTCGCATTTGTGCTATCAGACTTCGCCACTCCTGTGATCCATAGTACTATCAATGAATCACTTGAGAATGTCATATTGGCTAAATCCTCTTCTCAACCTAAGTCTACATATGAGGCAGCAGAGTCACTTACAGAGTTTGAATTGAAGAAGATTCTTCTCGACAAAATGAAGAGAAGTGAATCATACAAGACTGCTCCTGAAACACAGAGAACTCTATGAAGGACTGGTCAAATCTTACAATCTTGACAAAGATCTCTTCTCGTCTTATGGAAATGTATATTCTTTAAATAGAGATCATGACGATAAAGATAAAGATGAAGACCCTTTCGCTGGATCAGACCGAGGGTTGAAGAAACGAAAGACGAGCAAGAACGCTGAACCACCAAAAGGCTCAAAATCAAAAGAATCTAAGACAAGCTCATCCAAAGGCACCAAGTCTCAGCCAAAATCATCTGGCAAGTCTGTGCAAGCAAAGGAACCAGTGTTTGAGACTGCGGATACTGAAATGCCACAAGATCAAGGAGGTGACACGGAGGATCAATCCAATGTCGATACAACTCCAATGGATGACTGGTTCAAGAAACCAAACAAGCCCCTGAATCCTGATCGTGCTTGGAATGATGGAAAGTCTATTGACTCTAGACCGCCTCAAAAATGGATCAGCAACATTGCCAAAGCAAGACAACCTCCTCGCACATTCGACGAGCTGATGAGCACTCCTATTGACTTCTCAGCTTATGTCATGCACAATCTGAAGATTGATAATCTGACACAAGAGATTTTGGTAGGACCTGCTTTTAACCTTCTTAAAGGCACTTGCAAAAGCTTCGTAGAACTTGTCTAAAGGCACTTGCAAAAGGCTGCTTGAATGGACGATATGACTTTGTCATATCGTGTTCGTCTCCATATCAGGTCAATTTTCTGGTATATTACAAATTTGTGAATATGTACATATGTAGTGTAAGACTAAAAATAGGCAAATATATAGTATTTGAGTATCAATTTTCAAGAATTTCTTAGTAAATTCAAAAAATTTCAAATTAACGCACTCAAATACCATATAATACCCTCAAAAATTAAGGGGGAGCATTAAAATGTTCTAATAATCGGCTTGTTAATAATTGGACATTTTTTCCCTGAAACCATGAATATTTGAATCAATTGATATCCAAAATATCAAGAGGTTTGACATTTATGATAAGGGGAGAAAATGTGATTAAAATATATGGCTACAATGTGATTTTAAGATCATCTGGTAACGCTATCCCATAAAATGTGCCTTAAACGTCTTACTGGTATTAATCGATGCACATGATGTAAGGGGGCAAATGGATACCTATTGGCTTAAATGTTGTGAAGTACCAAAGACCGACCAATCCAATTACTGTATTTTGGGTATATAAGATGGTTAAGTTAGGTATTCATATCCATAGATCCATCCAGACTGGAAGTGGATCACCTCAGGATATTGTGGTAAGAAGTGTCCTTAGGTATAAAAAGGAGTAAAGTGAGATTAATAGAAAATGGCCGTCTAAGAAGGAGCGTAGTACTGAACAAACCCAACAAGGTACTATTTAAATGTCTCGGAAGACACTGAAGGGGTTGAAGAAATTAAAAAAAAGGTTAATAAAAAGGTTGAAACGAAGTAAGCCCTCCTTATACGTATGGCAGAAACCAGGGTAAATACATATGCAGTCAGAATCCAAGATGATTGCTGACATTGAAGACTGTGACTCATGGATCCAGTGATTCAATGTACAAGCCCTCCCACCACTCCAATCTAACTCAAAAGATTGTGTTTTCAATTCACACGTAGATTAACCACTCCTTTCTACCAACTTTCTCATTCGAGTCAGTTGGAAATGAGAAAAGGGTACAGTCTGCTCCAGCCTCCCGATTATTAAACTAAAGTGCACTATTAAGTCTAGAGCCATAAATATATCATTAATAAATCTCATTAGAACACTTATCCAAGATAAGCTTGTTAATAATTCCCACAAGAGAAAAACAAATGAAATTAATGTCAAGAAGTCCTAACGCATCAACCTTATGATTTTGCCAGAACAATCGGAGTGTACTCTTAAGTTGTCAGAGTTGCAAGATGGAAATCCTACATGAGCCCAACATCAAACACGCTCTTGGTAGTGACTTGTGATAAAAAATCCCCTACGCGATTAAACTTGTGATACTGATATCGATTAGGTCTCAGCTTATAAATTGTCGAATGCAATTTTAAAAAAGATAAAACTGTTGGTGTGGTCATAAAAACCGGTTGCATCTTGACCACACCGACTGATTTCCTAAATCATTTTCAATCTATGTCCATTGGGACGCCTCACACAAGGTGGTAATCGGACAAGTATGAAAACTGAACACGAAATGAGCGCTTAAGTCGTAAAGAATAGTAACTTACACCGGTTTCACGTCTTACCCGTGTTGTCTGCTTTAAGAGACGGCTCCATTAAATGAGAACGGCTAGGCAGCGTTGAAACCCGAGTCAAGGAGATTCTTCGAAATTCTACCTGATCACAGGCAGTAGTTATACTGATTAACGGGGAACCGTGGCTATTACAACCGTATTCGATGAAGTGACAAAGCCACTTCGTCCATACTTGTTGATTATCACTAACCCTTTCATGCAGGTAATCCCGATGGTCGCAGGTATTGGATCAAGACGAGTCAAGATTCAAAGCCACATGCTCATACTTGACCGACAAAAGTAAAGACATCATGAAAGCTCAAGTACATGTTTCAAGACTTCCACTACTCTGATATCGTACGTCTTTCTTGAAGCGACGAAGTATTAAGTTGATACCGCACGTCCTTCATAAAGTGACAAAGTGTTAAAGTTAAAGAATATCAAGAAAGATGGTTACACACGCTTTCAGCATCAAGAACGGTATGAGCATGTCGGTCCAGAAGTCACAAGATCATAAGAAGGCAAAAGATCACAAGACGATGATAAGAGATTATGCTTGGTTGATGATCTCAAAGAAGTTCAAGTTTACATTCAAGTCAAGCCTATCAGAACAAGCTCAAGCCTAAAGTCAAAGATCACCACATCATGTTCACAAGATGAAGTAAAGAAAACAAGTCTGCGAGCACAAGACTGAAGACAAAGCATAGTATGCTAGGTTTAAATTTTTGTAAAATGGAGTGACCACCCTTAGGGGGAGATTATTAGGAACACGAAAAGTGTCGGTCACTTTCATTGTATCGTTAGATGGCTCGTATAGTAATATTTGGAAACTAAATTGTCTAGAAAGGCCCAAGGTCCATGGTAAGCCCATCAAGGGACCATGGTCGGCCATAAGCTAGGTATTTATACCTTCTCTATACCTTGGAGAGGGTTGGTTATTCACTTTTCTCAATTTCGCTAATCTAATATTTCCTTTTTCCTTTCTCTCTAGAAGTGTTCATCCATCATTTCTCTCTTTAGTTCTTCATACATTTCATCTATCCTTTTTCCTTTCTCTCTCTAAAAGAGTGTTTATATTAGTTCTACACTAACTATACATATAGTATCAAAGCATATCACAACAATACAAACCTAAACTTAATATTCACATCAATTCAAGACATGAACATAATCAAAACTTTATAAGAAACACGACACGCAATTATCTACATAATACAAGTGTAAATATAAAGCGATAAATGCGAGTATAAATGTAAAGAGATGAGTAAAAGGAAATGCAAACCCGACACGGTGATTTATAGTGGACGAAGCTCCTCTTCGCCCTACTTCACTCCTCGAGTACCTAACTCGAGAGTTATTTCACTAGTCAACAAGCTCCCTTTAGGCGGAGAAAACCGTACACAAGTAGCTTACACCAATTTTCGACACTGAGCCAAATGTCGAGTTCTAATCTTAGCTAAAATCAATCTATCACATGCTTGTATTTTAAGGCCTAAAATACTAACCACCCTCACAAGTATTTACCTCACCTAAATACTATCACGATCAACCCGATCTAACTACTAACCACCCTTACAAGTATTTACCTCACCTAAATACTATCATGATCAACCCGATCTAACTATTACACAAGTTTGGAATACATGGACTCGATCTATACATTGTGAATGTAAGACATGTCACGAATGCACTAACTAAACTACATAACTTCGTATCTTGATGATAACGAGAGTTCTTCTCTTGCACTTGAATGGATGGATGATTGGATCACATTAAAACAAGAGTAAATTGCATAAATCGTCTCTAAAGTTTGGCCAAATTGCATGTTTCGTCCCAAACGATACGAAAGTGCAAGGATCGTCCCTGATGGAAACTTTTGATGCAAGTATCATCCCTGCGGGACGATACTTGCACCAAAAGGTTTCTCAAAAGGTTTCCCCACAGGGACGATACTTGCACCAAAGGTTTTCCCACATGGACGATCCTTGCACTTTCGTAACATTTGGGACGAAACATGCAATTTAGCCAAACTTTAAGGACGATTTATGCAATTTACTCTTAAAACAAACTTATAACAAGTTAAGTGATCAAAGAGAAAGGTTTGAAAGAATGTTTTAGATCTGAGAAAAACTGTGTGCAAAGATGTGGAAAAATCTGTGAGAACAGTCCACTATTTATATGGAAAAATAATATTTTTTTGTCGGCCCCCTTATCAATAAGAGGCCGCCCTTATGAGCTAAGGAGGCCGCCCATTTTTCAGACGCTCCTGATTTTGTCCTTTTATGGGGAAATGTTTTCTGGGGGTTTTTTTTGGGAAAATTTGAATTCAAATATTTATTTTGAATTAAAACATTTTTTATATTTACAAAAATACTTTGTCTAATTATTTTTGTAAAAAAGTTTTGTTACATTTATAAAAATGTAAATTTTAGGACAAAAATTATTTCTTTGATCATCCAACAAATTTAAAGTTTGTTTGTTCGTACCTTTAGTGATTTACGTCGGGTGCAAACTTATATTTGTTGTTGAAGCAGACTTGAGACGTCGAGAGATGCTGACGTATGAATGCATTGTTGATTTGTGATTACTAACTTGGACACTTTATGTTATGTGTCCCCCGGCCCGGATGGATTCACTTTTGGCTTCTATCGTCGATTCTGGAAGATTATTGAAAATAACGTGTATGATGCTGTTAAGTATTTCTTCACATATGGTAATATCCCCAAAGGTTGCAATTCGTCTTTCATAGCTTTAATTCCAAAAATTCCGGATGCGAACATGGTAAAAGATTTTAGACCTATTAGTCTTATTGGAAGTTTATATAAAATCATTGCAAAAATATTGGCGAATCGTCTTGTTGGTGTTTTGGGAGATATTGTTAATGAGGTTCAATTAGCCTTCATCGCGGAAAGACAGATTTTAGATGGCCCGTTTATTCTTAATGAAATTTTACAATGGAGCAAGACAAAAAAGAAACAATCTTTAATTTTTAAGGTTGATTTTGAGAAAGCATATGATTCGGTTCGATGGGATTTTTTAGATGACATTCTAAAAAAGTTTGGATTTGGCGAAAAATGGTGTAAGTGGATTCAAAGCTGCCTTAGATCTTCGAGAGGTTCGATCCTAATTAATGGTAGTCCAACGAAGGAGGTTCAATTCTACAAAGGCCTTAAACAAGGAGATCCGTTATCTCCATTCTTGTTCATCCTAATCATGGAAAGTTTACATTTATCTTTTCAACGGGTGGTGGACAATGGAATGTTTAATGGTATTAAGCTAAGCTCTTCGTTGAGTATTTCTCACTTGTTTTACGCGGATGATGCGGTTTTCATGGGACAATGGTGTGATGGTAATATTTCTACTTTAATTCATGTTCTTGAATTTTTTTTTTGTCGGGCTTCTGGTCTAAGGATTAATATGAGCAAGAGTAAAATTTTGGGTGTTAATATGGATAGAGACAAGGTTAAAGGTGCTGCGTCGAAGCTTGGATGTCTTATTCTCAAAACTTCATTTACGTATCTTGGATCGAAAATGGGAGGATGTCTCGGGTTCATGCTTGGAATGAGGTGATAGATCGGGTGAAGAATCGGCTTTTTTAATGGAAGATGAAAACGTTGTCGATTGGAGGTAGGTTAACGTTACTTAAGTCGGTTTTAGGATCGATACCAATTTTCCACATGTCGATATATAGAGCCCCTTTGAGTGTGTTGCGTACTTTAGAATCTATTCGTAGTAAATTTTTTAAGGGACATGATATTAACAGTAACAAAGCTTCATGGGTTAATTGAAAAAAAGTGTTGGCGTCTAAAGAAAAAGAGGGCCTGGGAGTTTCAAGTTTATTTGCTTTAAATAGAGGTCTAATGTTTAAATGGATATGGAGGTTCTATACGCAAAATACTTTGTTATGGGTGCGGGTCGTTAAGGCGATTCACGGGGACGATGGTAATGTTGGAGGACACGTTAAATCTGGTGCTAAATCCTGCTGGTTGGATATTGTAAGGGAAACTCACGCGTTGAAAACTAAAGGTATCAACTTACTTGATTGTATGCATGTTAAATTGGGGAATGGTGATAAAACTATTTTTTGGGAGGATATTTGGATTGATGGTAAAACTCTTAAGAATTAGTCCCCGCGCATTTATAGTCTTGAATCTTGCAAATTGATCACGGTGGGCGCGAAACCTACACAACCTAGTTTGGAATATTCTTTTCAAAGAAATCCGAGGGGTGGAGTTGAGCAGGATCAATTCAACGAGTTGTCAGCTTTGGTTGTTTAATCTCAAGGATAATCAGCCTAGCCCTACAAACCATGCCACTAGCCCCATTCAGTTTCTATCCAAAATGTCATAAACCTCTACTGGATCAGATGTGGGCTATCAAAAAGGCTAGACTGACATGAAAATTTATCAAGACCCAAAACAATTAGATGACATGTACCGAATCTTGAAAAATACAAGTTGAGTACAACACATAAAAAGCCAAAACTCTACAAAACAAAACACTCTAAAGAAGACCTGCCACATCGAAGCGCAAATCTTCAATACTTGTTTTATCCTAATATAAAAAACACTTTTTATGTTTCAAATATTTTTTTTTGCTAAATATCTACGTAATTATTTTTTTTAAAATTGTCTAATGCAGGTTATTTGGATCAACCTGAAAACCGAAGCGAATTTAAATTTCATTTTCAATTCGGTTCGGTTGAATTCTAATTCGGCTCAATTCGATTTAACAAAAAAAATTAACACAACTAACTGAACCGAACAACCGGATAACCAAACCGATCAACACCCCTAAAATTAAGGCTGAGCAAAACCAACCAAATATCGAACCGAACAGACAAACCGAGCCGAGCCAAACCGACCGAAACCGAACTGACTATTTTCGGTTCGGTTTTCGGTTTTGTATATTTATAGTTTTCGGTTTCAGGTTTTGTCAGTTCGATTCGGGTTAAAACCAAAAAATACGCATAAACTATCTATTCGGTTTGGGTTTTTTCGGTTCGGCTAGGTTTCGGTTCAATTTCGGTTTTTCTCGGTAAACTTCGATTCGATTTCGGTTTACGTTTTTCATCAAACTCGGTTTTTGATTTGGTTCAGTTCGCTTTTGAACAGATGCTCACCCTTACCTAAAATTGTCCATTATTGATGGACTAACGATAAGGGTTAAACCCACCATGGTGGAAATGATGTATAGGAAAGGGTGTTTACGTCAGATTTTGGCAAACAACATTAATAATGTTAGATTATGTAAGAAAAATGATTGATTATATTGCCTATTAATTAATGCCTACAAATTTCCTATTGAAAATGATTGGTATGATTAAAAAATGATAGATAACTTTCTATGTTTATGCATTATACAATTATACAAGTGATTTATGCATTAGACATATATTTAGGCATGTGTTTTAGATCTAAATAGCATTACTCTTTACGTCAATTTAAATCTTTTGGAGAACTTTTTTTCAAATGTATACAACATTTAGATTCATGTTAGCGGGTATCTAAAATACTGTTTTGATAAACGGGAAAAAAATACATGTTTTTATATGAAGATGTCCCATCTCTGGTGCAACTGGACAAATTATAAGTTGGAAAGCCTAGATAAAATAAATAAATTTGAATTAAAGGTCAGTTTTTTTTTTTGAACTAAAACTTTATTAAAAGACCAATCAAGAGACATACATATCACTCCTCGAAAGAGAGGAAAGTTCATAAGGAAATGAAACATCCCATCTAAAAGGTAAAGTAGACAAAGATGCAAAGCAAGCGGCCCAGTGAATTAAAGGTCAGTTGCTTGGGCTATTTGAAGTTTTGACTTTTGAACTTAAAACCTAATGTTGATGTCTAAGCCCATTAATGCAACTGTATAGTCCAAGTTTTTTCTGATTAGGGTTTTGATTGGTTCGGTTATCGGGTTGTCGGTTATTTGCGGATTTAAAACATTTTTTGGATCAAATCAAAAACCGAACTAGAATTCAATCGAAGCGAACCGAAAACTGAATTTGAATTCGGTTAGGTTTTCGGGTTGAAACGAATAACCCGAATTACATCATTTATTTAAAAAAAATTACATAGATATTTAGCAAAAAAAAATTATTTCAAGAATAATTTTTTTTTATATTAGGATAAAATTTTAATAGTCTTTTTATATATAAATAAAAAATATATATGTATATAAATTCGGTTTTTTTGTTCGGTTTTCGGTTCATATTGTCAAACCCATATCTAACCCGAAAACCAAATTTATAGTTCGGTTCGGTTCGGTTTTGGCAAATTCGGTTTAGTTATTAATACAGTTCGGTTGTTTTCGGTTCGATTTCGGTTTTCGGTTTTTCTGCTCACCTCTATTTCTGAAAGATCTAGTTCGGGTGAAGAAAATTTTCTTCTCCATTTTGAAGAACTTATGATTTTCTGGTTGCCCTTGAATCATTCATTCCTTCTTTCCTTTAATCGCTCTATCTAGCTTAATTCTTGCTTGAGCAACTGTTTGTTGTTAGCGTCTCTAGGTCCTTCTTTCCTTTAATTGCTCTATCTAGCCTCTTCTTGCTTGAGTGTATGTTTTGTTGTTAGGTTTACAAAGATTAAAAGTAAAAACACTAAAAAATTTACAGTTGGTTGATTTTACTAATCTAAACCTTTTGAACTTATGATCCTCCTATTGTAGAACTTTCAAAGCGCTACTTTTTGTTGGACTCAGGCTGTGTGTTGAGGTAAATTTATGTGGACCTACTAGGCTTGGTAAACGAGCCTCAATCCTTCGTGAATGTCTTAATCAGCTTGGTTCCTTCGGATGCCTCTCCTTCGTACCCTAGCTGAAAACAAGGAAGAACACCGTTATCTCGCCCCGAGATTTTAGTCCGGGACCAACTCCGGCGTAAGAGTAAGTATGATGATATGAGATAATTGCGGAGAGAATATGTAAAGAAGTAGTATGGTTCGGAGTGTGTGTTCTGCCTCGTCCCAAGGAAATGGGCTTTCCCTTTTATACTATTTGGGCCACGCCAGACGACACAAGATTAGTGCTTGTCGTCTGGTCCAGCGAGACAGTCGCTGAGCTAGTACTTCCCCTTTGTTCGCTGGTTGGTTGTCTTCATGTTTATCCTAAGGACAGCGGCCCTAACCGGGTACTGTACCTTTCTCGAATAGTCCTTAGGTTCTGCTACCCCGACACGGGACTAGAGTCTTCAGACCTGATTTGTCCTTCGACATAACGGCTTCTCCGGAGTGCATGTCTGGCTTAACCCGTGCTAGTTCGACATATATAATTAAGCTACGTTTATCCTTCGTTGTTCCGGGGTAAACTATACCTCATCATGTCCCCCTAGTCTAGTATTGGCAAGCTCCTTTGCCATTGCTAGACTTTTTGTTTCTTTTTCTTTTTCTCTTTTTTCGGGTATTTATTTTTTCTTTACGACGTGGCGTGTTCTTAGCCATGCAAACGTTTTATGATTACTCAACCGTCGTGTCCCTTCTCCCTTTGATTCTCTATAAATAGCGCCACCTGTTCTACATTTTTCTTTTACCTCTGTTAAAGTAAAACACACCGTTTCCGGAGCTGTTTCTTTCCTTTCTGTCGTTCTTTACCTTGCTCCGGATTCCTTCTTTCTTAGGCTCTTCTTCTTAGGTATCTTATTTTTCCCATTTTCTCTTTAATAATGACTAAAAAAGATATGGATACGTACCATTCCAGACTGACCCAGGATGACCTGATCGTCCGGTACAACATCCCCCGTGACCTTCACCCCCGGCTGCCTTCTAGAGGTTTTGTTATGTCTGCGCTTCTGACACTCAATGCGATCGGGGTTTATCATCGTATATTCGACTTTTTTGGTGTTTGTATTCCTTTTTTGAGCTTCCTTTGTCTCTTATCAAATATTACAAGGTCCATTTCTCACAGTTGGGTCCTTTGGGGCTCAATAAGGTTGTTACTATTGAAGTGCTTTGTCGGTCGCTGCAGATTGAGCCGACCGTTACTTTGTTTAGAGTTTTTCACTCTCTGCAAACAAGGCCATTGATTTTCTTTTGCAAAGCACCATGCTCCGTCTCCGGTTTGTATTGATGATAATAGGTCTTGTATGAAGGGTTGGAAGAGTTGCTTCTTTTTTATCGACAAGAGGGCTATTCCCGATTATATGCCTTGGAGGCATCCAGATTCAGCTATTATGATCCAAAGCCACCGTTGGTTCTTACAATTAAGAGGATGTGCGTAGGTTAAGTGCACATGTTGTGAAGCTACGGGGCACCCCTGAGGGGGTTGTTGGTTTTGTCTGGTTTGGGTTAGGTCTGGAAGAGTCGGACTCGAGATCCGGTTATCAAGGGTCCTGATGGAAATGGTACCGGAGGGGGGAGGGGGGGTTAGTTCGAGTTAATATAGATGGTCGATGGGTGGGGTGTTAGTTACTTTCATCTTTTGTCTTTCTTTTTTTCTGGTTTGTTTTGCTAAATTGTCTTTCCTTCTTTTTGTTTGATTGTCGTTAATGTATGTATTTCATAGATATTTCGTCTTGTCTCCTCTTGAGTGGAGCAGAACTGTAGGTTCAGACGGAGCTTCTACCTCATGATATATCAGATAACCTATCCTCATAGAGGCTTCTCCTTCCTATTGTAACAAATAATCAACCACCTTCAAACCCCACACTGCTCGCTTATAAAACCGCTGCTCTAATAGCCTATTTTTGCACTATACTGGGATTCCCAACCATCTTAAATCTACTAGAGACCTTGTTGCTTAAATACGCTACGCAAAAGTAAATCAAAGCGAATTTGTTAATGTGACTAATAATTCTGATAACCTCCAAGAAGACGTAATGGCTCTTCTTTCCCCGTGATCTGAGCCTATGCTCCCTGGGATAATGCCATTCGTTGAACCAAAGAATCTCCGCACATACCAGGTGTTTCTTGCCCTTTAACACGGGCTCAAAAGCGATCAGGAAGTACCAACAACAAAACTACACCCGAAACCTAAAAACCACACCTTTTGAGTCGGCAGATTCTGATGATGAAAAGTGATGATGACAAACGAGGATCCACATGTGTTACAAGATTCCCCGACTAATTACTTACAGTCTCTACTCTTTGAATTTGTCCCTGCTTTGAGTCATCTTTCCGAGCGCGTTAAGAGGCGAGACGCTCTCCGGCGCGGCCGGAGTACTACACTCAATATTCTGCTTTGTGGTCTGAAGTCGCGGCCTCATGCTGCTAAATATATTTTGTCCCGTTGCTAGAAGATTCTACAGGTACCATGCCCATCACCCGAGGTATTACCTTTTCTTTCAATCTCTTTCTTTCTTGGCTTGTTTTTCTTTTCCTCTGCCTTGTTCTTAAATTGTCATACATTTAAATGCTTCGCTAATCACCACTTCACAAGATTCTCAAGGCACAGGAAGCATCATAGACTGATGTTTGCATGAGAATAAACGCAATTCATTCCGAGGCTGTTGTGTCCACTACACTCACAAACACTCAGGACCAACTTTACTTTTTGATTTTGATCTGATAATCATCCTCTTATCCTTTCCGTGGTCTACGCAATAATTGCTAACTGCTCCATTTCATAGGGCTAAATTCTTTTCCCTTTTCCCCTGGTCTCTTATTTATGTCGACTTATAATTATAATCCCGAATTCCGAGCGGATTGTGTTGCTGGAAATTACGAGTACAATTAGATCGTTGAGAGCAGTGGGATAGCCTTCCACTATCACAGCAGCCCCCTAGCCCTCAAGAGTTTCTCTGACGCAACTCAAGGACGGTTTTTTTCAAAGATCCCGTTGTTTGCAAGAATAGTTTACGACACAGTTCCCACAATACCACCTATTTAATTTCCCACACTAGGGCAAACAGTTTCCTTTCCCCACAACCTGTGCAACCAAGGGGGAAATGGTCCGGATTGAAGCTATTGTTACAAACCAATAATTTGATCTCTAGCCAATAATGATATTGTTTCTCTTGACGTTCTCTCATTGCGTGATGAATGCCATCCATAGGGGGAGAACTTTTGTCCTGATACCGGGGCTTTGCTCAAATCAACATCATGACTATGCTTAATCCTCAAATTCTAGACTCGAAACACAGTCATTAAGACAAGGTGCATTTTTTTTTTTTTATTTCTCTAAATTGAAGATTTAGAGTCTCAAGTTCTTCTCCACCTCTGCTTTTCCAAGAACAGGTTTACTTTACTAACTGCTGTCTGAATGACAAGCTTCCTCCATCTGAAATGCTAGATAAGCGTTTTGTTAAGGCCAAGGCTAAGGGGAAAGAACAAAAAAAGAAAAAATCAAGAGAAAGTTCTCTGAACAATAAAGAACCTTAGAACTACGCAATGCCTAGAAGTGGAGAGGGCCTTGTCTTTAGAAGTGGTGGCCTTCTTTTTTCCATTGCTAGCTATGAATCAAGCTGCTATTTCTTGAGGGTCCAAATGAAAAGGAATGAAGAGAACCATCGGTTGAAAGCCTCTCCCCCCTCTCCACAAGAGCCTGTCTCACCCCCAAATTTTGTTTCCTTCATTCTTCCTTCTTTTCCTGAAATTCTTCCGAACGATTTTAATGGTTTTCAAAGTTTAATCGTGTCTACAGGAAGTTCCTTGCTAGTGGTATAGACGTTTAGCACGAGAGTGCAACACATAGGGTTGAGACTGGCTCTCCCTCTTTGGATCTTGCCAGTGCTAGGTTTGGTGTGGTGCTTGAGTATGCATCGGACCTCACCATACACGAAGAGTGTTGGTGCTGCGGTTCTGAAGAAGGTAATTACCCCATCATCTTGTGCCCCGGGTGCTCAATGAGAGGCTCGCTTGGAAAAAGCCCTCAGCTTGTTGCTAATAAGCACCGGATATTATTATTCTTTTCAAAACAAAAATCTGTATTGACCTTGCTAAGACAGCATGCTCGTAAGCACGCTGTATCCATTCTCCTATCTGTCATTTCTCATTGGATCCTTCACATCATTTCACCAGCTTAGAGCCCTGAAACATTAGCTATTCGGTCGTGTACGCGGCGTAGAGGGATTCCGGCTTCTAGTGTAGCAGGGAACGGGACATGCTAGCACTGATCGGCCGTTCGGTTTCGGATACCACTGTCCGCCGTTCTCATAAGGGTACTTCGTGTAGTTCCTTTCCTTTCCTGACATTTGAGAGCAAGTCGACTGTAGACCAAAATACCTCTTGTTTCTCCATCATATGTGCCTTAGGAGTTGCTCTCTAAACTATAAAACTGTTCCCGATACCCAATCCTTTTGCTTCATAGCTATAATACAATATAACATGCTGCTCGCAAGAGTTCTCCGAGACAAAAATATTAGGAAGGTGATAAAAACTCCGATGGTTGATTGTGCCGTATATAATACAAGGTGAAGTCAAGGGATGTTTTTTTTTCACAACTTAAAACGAAATAGTCTTAGTTCAATAGCATATTTAAATTTAAGAAAAAGAGATTTTCTCTAAATTTATTAAATCACATATATTACACTTAATATAATTATACATCCTTTAAACGAAGGAAACCCTCGACCTTTTTGAAGGCTCCAACATCGGTTGTGAGCCGGCAAGATGCAACAAACTTTTATCAGTCTCGGATAATTACTATGTTCCTTATTTAGAAGACTGCAACATCGGTCGTGAGCCGGCAAGATGCAGTAAACTTTTATCAGCCCACAGTTTTTATTATTATTATTATTATTCATTTTTTTAACACTTTATATTACCACGATATAGAGAAAATTTCTCTTTAGAAAATTTAAGTATAAATTTGAACTAAGACTAAATAAATTATTGTTATCGACTATACTTCAAAAATCGTTGATTTAAGTTTAATTTTCAAAAAGAGCACGCATTATTAGTCTGGATAGAAGCTTATGGGAGAAAAAGCCACAAACTACACTTATGAGCTCTTAAGATTTCCAACTAATCATTGCTTAGCATCTAACTCATAATTAACTCTATCATTTCTTGTTCTTCGCAAATTTAAAATCTTTAATAAAAAGATCCGCGAATGCTTAGTCAAATTTATAACAGTTAAGGGACAAAGCTAAGAGCTTAACACGCTCGATCGAGTCAAAATTTATTCTTATTCTACCTATCAGGAAAGTCAACATTGTGATAAAACACTTATTTTATTTTTGAAATATTTTATTGTTATTCATTTTTTGGTATTTTGGTGGTAAAAACGAGATTACGTGAAAATAACGACTGCATGCACAATCAAATCGATAGATCCCCCCCCAATACTAGAATTGAACATTGTCCTCAATGTTTTAAGAAGGGTCTCTATGTAAATCTAAATCCGTTTATTAATTATGCTCAAAGATAAACGTTAGTCGATAAGATTTAGGATATTAGATTCCTATAATCATGCTAAGGATTGAAGCTCGAGTGGACGATGGACAAAACCACGAGCATGAGAGCCTTCATAATCCAGGCAATCCTGGACATACAACACAAACCACGAAACACGAGAAAGGAAGAGGCGAACCTCCCCACGTCACACTTATTCACTACTACTATTATAATTATATTAGGATAAGCATGGGTTGCCTCCCACGAAGCGCTTAATTATATTAGGATAAGTATGAGTTGCCTCCCCGAATTTAGTTGTCCATGGGGAAGGTTTGGAGATCTGGGACAACCATTGGTGGTATGTCCCCTCCAAAATAGTGTTTGAGTCTATGATCGTTCACCTTGAAGTTTGGCCCGTCAGTTTGAGATAACTCGACTGTACCATAATGGAAAACTTGAGCAACGGTGAACGGTCTGGTCCAACGGGTTTTGAGCTTGCCCGAGAAGATCTTTAATCAAGATTTGAAGAGAAGAACTCGATCACCAACGTTGAAAACGCGGTTCTTAATCTTGGAGTCATGAATCTTCTTCGTTTTCTCTTT
>BQNB010010964.1:0-82600 GCA_026074375.1 Tanacetum coccineum
CTATTTTTATAAAAGTTACTATTCATTATAGCAACTAATATTTTTAAAACATCTAAAATATGATATAACTTTTAATTTCGAGATCGTACTTGAAATAATCGTTAAAAACAGAACTATAACGAATAAACTACGACATTTTCGATAATTAAAGTTTATAAAAGTAATTTTATAAACTATGAACAGTAAAATCACTATTCATCGCAGAATATCAAAAACATAAAAATGTAATATTATGATCACTCGTCTTACTATGAAGACGTGGGCGTATGAAACGCGAGCAACGGACTTACAACGACAAAACTAGATCATTTTTACAAAAAGTATATTTATAAACGTTTTCACTTTATAAATATTATTTTACAAAACGATAGTCGGTGATGATGTAATATTAGAATATTATCGTGTTATCAAAGTGCTATATTACTTGGGAGATTTCATATTGAGGCATCTTCGTGATGGCGCATATTCGGTCGAGTTGTTGGGATTTACGTATTTAAAGTGTCATAACTCCTGTTTACGTCTATGTCTTGACCTCTTAAATTATGATAGCACCGAACAATTGTAGATGTAACAACTTTAGTTATATTAATGTTATTAATTAAGTAACCGTCGGTAATTATACGAAATTATTGAATTAGGTTGCATTCGGGGAATAATCGTTGAAGCTTTGCCACTCGTTGCTAGAAATTCTCCCCCCCCCCCCCACCAGTTCACTCACTTGAGGTGAGTTCATTAGCCCCACACTTTTATTTACAGTTTTACTGATTCACTATTTTTTGGGGTGGATACATGATCCTTGTTTTACCAAATTTGACGCAAGTGGTTATTTTTGCATGTTTACAATGTTTGCCCTAAGTAGCGATAACCCTAAGTTAAGCCCATTATCTTGAACTGTTCACTTGCATAGATGTAAGTGGGAATTAATTATGTGAGCGCGAATGTTATTTAATAGATCTATTTGGGAAACGACCTCCCCGTTCGGGTGACTAGCTATCACCGGGAACGAACGTTATAGTTATAGCATGTCGAATTTTGGGATGTTTTCGGGTTAAAACATCATTGCGGGCTGAGTAGCAATATTATGCGAACAAGACTGTCGAGCTTCAGTGTCATGAGCTTAGTGTAAATGTAATCTAGTTTTGTGAGATCTGCATGTGTTGCATTATCACTAAAAAGTCTTGCGGTCCTGCATATTATGATTTATCAAACCTATGAATTCACCAACATTATTGTTGACGTTTTTAAGCAATGTTTTCAGGAGATCAATAGGCATGGGATGCCAGGGATGCATTGGGTTACATTTTGGATTGCACGCTTAAAGATTTAGGTGCATCATATTTTGGGAAATGTATTGTCAACTTTTGTAATATTCAACAATGAACAAGTAAAGCTATATGCTTTTGTATTAAGTCTTTCAATTAAATCCAATGTATCATTTTAAACGACTTTTTGTGTCGTTCTTATATATCTTGTGCTATTGATCTTGAAGTAACACGCCCCGGACCCTTATTCCGCTGCGACCCAATTTGGGGGTGTTACAGATTGGTATCAAGAGCCAAGGTTATAGAGAACCAGGTCAAAATGTTTTTGCTGGACTATAACCGTTTTCAAACATTGCATTCATAAAAAGGGTTTTTATGGGACACACTATTTGTTGCATTAGTGGGACTAGATGCATTCATAATTGATATACGTGGTTATAATATATTACGTATATTACAATAAGAGCCTTATATAATATACTCTTATAAGTTATTTCTTCTGGTCACAGTGCGATGTGATCTTATTTTATTTACGACGCATATGTTATGTTACGTTATGATTGTATTGAAATCTAACGGGTATTGTATTTTCTTGTGATTTAAGAACATGGCACCAAAAAGAGCCACAAGATCAACCCGAGTCCCACCAGTTACACCAGCCCCAAATGCAACAACCACAACTGTTACTGAGGCACAACTTCAGGCCTTAATTAATCAAGGAGTTGCTGCTGCAATGGCTGAAGCAGAAGCAAGCAGAGTTAGGAATGGCTACGACAGCAATGGTTCAGTACCAAGGCCAGCACAAGCTGCTCGTGCATGCTCTTACTCTGAATTCTTAAAATGCAAACCTTTGGACTTCAAAGGCACTGAGGGAGTCGTCGGACTCACTCGATGGTTTGAGAAAATGGAATCTGTGTTTAGCATTAGCAATTGCCCAGCAACTAGCCAAGTCAAATTCGCGACTTGCACTCTGCAAGACGATGCTCTTACATGGTGGAATTCCCATGTTAAGACCACCACTCCAGAAGTAGCTCATGCCATGCCATGGGCAGCACTGAAGAAAATGATGACTGATAAATACTGCCCGAGGGGTGAGATCAAGAAGATTGAAACTGAAATGTGGAACCTTAAGGTTAAGGGCACCGATGTGGTGGCCTATAATCGACGATTTCAGCAACTAGCCTTGATGTGTTCCAGAATGTTCCCAGAAGAGGTAGACAAGATTGAAAAGTATATCGGTGGATTGCCCGATATGATACTTGGCAGTGTAAAGGCATCAAAGTCGAAGACCATGCAAGAAGTTATTGAGTTTACAACTGAGTTGATGGAGGATAAGACCCATGCCTATGCTGAACGTCAGGCAGAAAGGAAAAGAAAGTATGATGATCTTCCCCAGAACAATCAAAACCAACAACAACAGAATAGGAGGCAGAACACAGGCCAGGCCTATGCTGCAGGCAATAGTGACAGAAAGCCATACGAAGGGTCTAAGCCTCTATGTGCCAAGTGTAATTGCCATCATGAAGCAGGTCCTTGTCCGCCTAGGTGCAGTAACTGCAATAGGGTTGGCCATCTGGCCAGGGACTGTAGGATACGGCCTGCTAACAACAACAACAACAACCGTAACAACAACAACAACAACAACAACTACCGTAACAACAACAATAATCAGCAGGGCAATGGTTGCTTTGAGTGCGGAGCTCAAGGCCACTTTAAAAGAAACTGCCCGAAACTGAACAACAATGATCGTGGTAATCAAGCTGGGAATAACAGGGCTCCAGCGAAGGTGTATGCGGTTGGAAATGCGAGGGCAAACCCAGACAACGTCGTTGCGGGTACGTTGTGAGACGGCTACGTGTTTCCTCTAAACAACCGTTGTGCTTTTCCATTGTTATTTGATACTGCTGCGGATAGAAGTTTACAGTTCCTACTCCAATTTAGTGCTTTGATTAATATAGCCCCCACTACATTAGATCATGGTTATAACGTTGAATTAGCTGATGGTAGAATAATTTGGGTAAATATGGTATTACTGGGTTGCACGTTAAATTTTCTGAACCATCTGTTTCACGTCGACACTAAAGCCTTCGAACTGGGTAACTTATAACATCATAATTGGCATGTATTGTTTGAACGAAATACCAAGCCGTTATTGACTGTAGCTAAGAAATCCGTTCGAATCCTTTTAGGAGCGAATCTTAATTTTTCAGAAGACGAAGTAGAAATAAAATGCGGGACTTCGATAAACATCATCTCGGCACCAAGACCAAGAAGTATATGCTACAGAGGATGACACGTCTTTTTTGGCCAAATTACCATCAAAGAGACTGGAGACAAGTCGAAGGAGAAAGCAACTGCAAGATGTACCGACTCGTCAAAAAATTTTTCCCGAATATTTCCCGAGGACTTTGCACAGGTCTTCCACCTACCAACACGTGGAATTTCATATCGATCTAGTACCTGGTGCTGCACCTGTAGCACGGCGACCATATCGATTGGCCTCATCAGAAATGAAAGAATTGGCGGATCAACCTACAAGAGCATTTCCGAACAAGCTTTATTAGACCTAGTTCGTCACCATGGGCAGATCCAGTTTCTATTCGTCAAGAAAAAGATGGATCGTTACGGATGTGCATAGATTATCGGGAACTAAACAAACTAACGGTGAAGAACCGTTATCCACTACCAAGAATTGATGACTTATTTGACCAACTTCAAGGGTCAGGTCCTACTCGAAGAATCTGACCTAAGGTCAAGGTTATCACCAATTAAGGGTTCGAGAATGAAGCATCTCGAAGACTGCCTTTAGAACTCGAATATGGACAATTAGAATTCCAAGTCATGGCGTTTGGTTTGACCACGCACCTGTCCTGTGTTTTATGGACCCTCATGAACCGAGTGTGCAAACCTTATTCTGACAACTTCGTAATTGTCGTTATTGACGATATTTTGATCTAATTCAAGGAGCAACAAGACATGAAGAGCATCTGCAGATAATATTAGAGTTGTTGAAGAAAGAGGAGTTTGTAATGCAAAAACCATTTCAAGTGTAACTGTTAGCTTCCCAAAGTCACGTTCCTCGTTCAGCGTGATAGATAATAAAGGCATTCACAGTATATGCCAGCCAAGATCGGCATCTGTTAAAGAATGGGCATCTCCTAAGAACACCGCACAACGGAAGATTCGTCAGTTTTTAGTCTTGCTGGGATATATATCGACGATCATGAAGGTTTTCAAAGATCGCCAAACCAAAACCAAGCTCACTCAAAAGAAGGTCAAGTTTGAAGTAGGGTGTACAAACAAGAGGCAAGCGTTCCAGTTATTGAAGCAGAAGTTGTAGTAGTGCACAAAGTTCTGGCTTATACTCGAAGGAATTGAAGATTTTAATTCGTATACTGCGAATGCTTCAAAAGAGGGTATGGGCGCTGTGTTATGCAAAGGGAAAAGGTTATTTTCTTAATGCCTCAATCACTCAGTTTAAAGATCCATGAGAAAAACGATACTACTCATGGATCTGGAACTTGGAGCAAGTAGTGTGTCGCTTCTAGAAGATTTGAGGCACAATTTGTATGGGTAACCAGGGTGTACAGTGTTCCCTGATCACAAAGTTAACAGCAAATTCTTAATCAGAAGGATTGAACATGAGAACAACCGCCGATGGTTAGAGTATGCTGAGTGATTACGATTGCGATATTCGTTAATCACCCAGGGAAGGCAAATGTCGTTCGGATGCTTTGAGCAGGAAGAACGGGAAACCACCGTAAGAAGTTCGAGCTTTAGTCCATGACATGGCTTGGATCTTCCTAAGCAAAATCCTTAAATGCAACAGACAGAAGGCACGGAAACAGAAAACAACAAGAGTGAGGATGTTGGAGTATCTGAGTGAAAATCTAAATATTCCAGAGGCAATTAGAACAGAACAGTTTTGGAACCTACCGCCATTTCGAACGAGTGGAAGCACAATGCCTCAATGGCAGGTATTAGTTTTACATTGTTAATGGCGATTGCGACTGTGATCATTGCACGAGTCCCCAAAATCGAAGTATTCTATCCATCAGGTTTCCGAGAAAATGTACCAGAGACGTAAAGGAAGCATATTGGGTGGCCCAATATGGAAATGATATCGCCGACCTATGTTAGCAATGCTTGACCTGATGCTAACATCAAGGCCGAACATCAAGACAATCCGGGTTTTGTTGGTAACAAACCGAGATACCTCAATGGGAAGTGGGACAATAGTCACGATGGATTTTGTCACAAAGCATCCTAGGTCATCACAAGGGTATGACACCATTTGGGTAATCGTTGACCGTCTTACAAAGTCAGCAATCTTTATACCCATGAAAGAAACTGACCCTCTGGAGAAACTAGCGAGAATGTATCTGAAAGAAGTAGTAACAAGGCATGGAATACCGGTCTCGATTATTTGTGATCGCGACCCTAGGTTCGCATCAAATTTTCTGAGTCGCTACAGAAAGACTTTGGTACAAGTTTAGATATGAGTCCGCATATCATCCGCAAACTGACGACAAAGCGAGAGAACTATTCAAACTCTCGAAATATGCGTAGAATGCTTGGTGGATCGACTTTGGAATGGTTGGGTTAAACATTGCCATTGGTCGAGTTTTCATACAATAACAGTTATTCATGCCTAGCTAGCATTAAAGGCTGCACCCTTTGAGGCACTTTACGGCAGAAAATGTTCAGTTTCGCCTGTTTGTTGGGGCTGAGTTTGAGAAGTTCAACACACCCGGTCCAGAGACATACAAGAGACGACCTGAGAGAATCATTCAGTTAAACAAAGGATGCAAAGCTGCTCGTGATAGGCAAAAGAGCTACGCTGATTTGAAGAGTTAACCGATGACGTTTTGAGGTTGGTGATAAAGTGATGGCTCAAAGGTGTCGCCTTAGGAAAGGGTTGTACGTTTTGGCAAACGAGGGAAATTAAATTCCCAGGTTTGTTGGACCTTTCCAAGGTAATAAAAAGGTTTGGAGACGTTGCATACCAGCTCGAGCGTTCGTGAGGAGCTAGCAGAGTCATAATACATTTCACGTGTCCCCACGTAAAGAAGATGTTATGCGACGAACCCTTAGGCCATTCGTTGGAATGGACTTCCATTTTGATGACAAGCTTTCCATTTGTCGAGGAACCTATAAAGATCACAGATCGTGAAGTTAAACGGTTGAAGCGAAGCCGTATCCCATTAGTCAAGGTTCGATGGAACTCCAAGAGAGGTCCTGAGTTTACATGGGAACGTGAAGATCAATTCAAGAAGAAATATCCACACCTCTTCACCAAGACGCACCTTCCGTCAAGTGCTGTGTGATAAGCCTTGAGGACAAGGCTCATTTAACGGGGGAGACAATAACACACGTATTTTTAGTCATGTGTATGACATAGATAAATTCATAATTTATTTTTAGGGTTTTAACACCGCGTTTACACTTAAAACCGCAAAACTTTGAAGTTAAATCGCTAAACTAAAAATGATCATGACAATGTATACGCATTAAACGATTAAATGTGTGTATCAAGCAAGTGTTATATGATTATTATGAGGATAATTAATGACTTTGTTCATTTTTATTTTATCGACTACGTAAACTGCTTACTTTACATAATAAAATAACGTTTAGTAAGCATAACCCGAAGTTCTAAAATCTAACTACGCCTAATCAAATTTACCCCACGTTATACCAATACTCAAAATAACTAAAAATTACATCATATATATATATATATATGTCGAAATTAGATGGATGAGACCAAGACTTTACAAGTTAAAAATAATATCTAGATATTTCATAAAGTAACTCTTACACACTTTACCAACTTGACTTGTTAAACTAAACTAGGGTTAGAAAAGTAACTATGGTTAAGTTAGTGAGATATTTTATACAATTAAATAGCCAGCATGCATGCCACTCTTGCTTTTCTTATATACTTAACCAAAAATGCAGTATTATTCTCCCTTTTTATAAACCCTTAAATCCCACGCCAAATAAGCCATCCACAACAAAATTCAGTACTTGGATTATCTAAGTATAAAACAACCCTATCACAACATGACTTAGAGGTATTCTAAAGTTGTTGGGAGAAGCAATTTGGTTCATCATTTTCCAAGTAATAAGAAGAAAAAGAAAGATTAGGGTTTTTAGAAAACCTAATTCTTGGGTTTATTAAGACTTGAAAGGCTTGATTTTGAATCTAAACACGATTTAGAACTTATTTTCACATCTCCTACATCTTACTAAGATTTCATAAATCTTCCTTCATACTTTATTTCTTAATAAATTTATGTGTTACATGTTAAGTATAGCCATGAATCACCACAATGACGTTCAATTATGAAAAATGAGTTTTATAATTTAAGTTTAATAATTATAGTTCACCTTATTTCTTATGACATATGTCCTAATATCATTGAAAAGTAAAAATAAAAGTATGTTATATATTGATAAAGTATAACATTTTAGGTTAAATAGGGTTTTATAAGGTTTCTTAAACTTCACATGTGAAAAAAATGAAAGTAAAAAGGTTGACTTGTTACAATGAAATATAAGGACTATGGCTGATATTAGACCTTATTTATAAGTACCACAAATGTAAAATATGGTTATAAGAAGTTTTTATAGTAAACTACTAACTTAATAAATACATAAAACAAGGTTTTATAAAGAAACAAATATTAAATACTTAGGGGCTGTCCAAATACGAATTTTGGACAGTAGGTATGATATTTTATAAAAATAAAGACGTCTCGTGAACGATCCATAATGAAAAAGAAACTTGACAAAATCCGATCTATAACGAAAAATATTCGTTAAAAAACGAGTTTAAAAGACTAAAAATACTTTATAAAACTATTTTTATAAAAAGTTACTAAACATTACAGCAACTTTTCATTTTAAACATCTAAAATATGATATAACTTTGATAACGGAGATCGAACAACGCAAGAATCGTTAAAAACCGAACTATAACGAATAAACTACGACGTTTTCGATAATTAAAGTTTATAAAAGTAATTTTATAAACTATGAACAGTAAAAATCACTATTCATTCAGTGGACAACTTTGTAAAATATTATAAATATTTTAATAACGAGAACGTACTCGAAGGAATCACTAAAATCGGAGTTAAAACAATAAGTTATCGCGATTACGAGTTTACGCTAATTAAGACGTCAAACAGTATATAGCGTCATATGAACAGTAACTTTACCATTCATCACAGAATTTAAAAAAAAAACTTTAAAATGTATTATTTTGATCAGCTTCGTCTTACTAACGAAGACGTGGACGTAAGAAACGAGAGCAACGGCCTTAAAACGACCAAAGTTAGGTCATTTTTAACTAAAAGTAATATTTATAAACTTATTCACATTTATAAATACTAATATACGAAAATGATTAGTTCGGCTGATTATGCTATATAGATTATTGAGTGGTTATCAAAGATACTATATTTACTAGGGAGTATTCATAATGAGGGCCTCTTCGGAGGCGTATCAATGAGTTGTGTTGGATTTAACGATTTTTTAATAAAGTGCCTAAACTCCTGTACGTTCATGTCAGAGCCTCGTATTATTTTTTAAAAAAATTTGGGAAAAAAAAATATCCCTAACGATAGACGAGGTAAACAACTATAAGATTAATTCAATTTTAAGTAAAGTACACAGTACTTATACCGCGCCATAATTTAAATAGGTATGCATTATCTCTGTGTGATGTTTTATCAGAGGATTAAATTTGAGCTATCTGTAACTCAAGGTGTTCAAGCCCCACTTTTTACAGTATTTAAATCTGATTTATTATATGTTGGGTGAGAACATGCTTTGTTTATAAAATGGAACCGCAAGTGTTGAAAGTAATATTGATTAGTGTTGCCTAAGTAAGCAATAACCCTCCAGAGCCCATTATTCCATGAACTGTCAATTGTCATAGATGATTGGGAATTACATTATGTGAGCTGCGAAGATATAAAAATAGATCTATTGGGATTAACCTCCACCTCCCCGTTTGGGTGATTATCTATCACTTATGAACGAAACGTTGACCCATTTCCGGACTTGTGATGTTGCGGTTACAACATCTGTACGCAAATAACTGCTAAAATAGCAAATATATGTATTGAGCTTCGGTGTTCATGAGCTTAGTGCAACAAATATCGGTTTTGGTGATTGTTGGCATCGTTTTGTAACATCACGGGAAAAATTCTTGCGGTCACTGCATAATTTAAATACATAAACCAAGTGAATTTCACCAACAAATATTGGTCGCGTTTTAAAGCAATGTTTTCAGGAGGTTCATTAGGCACGAGATGTCAAGGATGCATTGGATACTGTTTTGATTGTACAGTTAAAGACATATGGTATATCATGTTTGTGGAAATGAATTGTCTTTTGTAATGTGAAACAAAGAACAAGAGTAAAGCTAATAAAGATTTGTAAATATGTCTTTTAGTTAAATCCAATTACAGTTTATTAAACGACTTTTGTGTCGTTCTTATATATAGTCTGTGCTGTTGATCTTTAAGTAACATCCCCGGACCCTTATTCCGCTGCGACCCATTTTGGGGGTGTTACAGACTGATTCGCGATTTTTACAACCTTGATACTCATACTTATAAATGGTAACACATTATATTAAATATTTAAATATTGTGAAGTCATTCATGTTCTCATGTTAACAATGATCTTCAACTATTAAAAATATATACATTTTCGATACAAAAATGCGTCGTTTTGACTCGTGCCGATACTTAGCCCAACAACCAAAGAGGCCAAAATCAAATATAAAAAAAAAGTTACAAAACGAACCCTCAACTTTTAATTATTTACGATTTTTTTATATAATAAACTTTATTTATCAAATATATAGCACATATTTACCGATTCATTCAGATAAAAAATACCATCGGAAAGATCTTTCAATTGCGAACAAAACGAGTCTAATATTGAAATGCTTCTGACATACGCACGATTTTATAAAAAATATTGAAGTTTAATATAAATAGGGAATTTTTTTTTACAAAACGTACCCTCAACTTTTAACTATTTATGACTTTCTTATATAATAAACTATATTTCTCAAATATATTCGCTCTATAAATAACGTATACTTCGTCCCAACGACAAACACTCATTCAAATTCCGTGATTGTTAAAAAAATGTTCAGTGAAATAAAATACATGTGTTGCATACAAGTCAGCTCCACCGCAACGCACGGACACATTCCACTCAATATTCTTTCGAAATCGATTCGAAAAAAAATTATGTCCCGCGGCAACGCGCGAATATCTAGCTTGTTGGACTATCATCGTGAGAAACTGTAAAGAAGTACGTGGCTACCGGAAACAAAAAGCTTTATATTTCACAATTACAACTGATGTCACCTTATAAAAAATTATACCTTCGTCTCAATATTATTTTTCACTTTTCATTTCTAGTTTGTCTTAAAATAATTATCCTGTTAAAACTAATATAAGTATATAAATTTATTTGAATTTACTATATTATCTTTACTCAAAATTAATATTTACAATAATAAAAGAAAATATTAATTAATTATCAAATGGTAAAATTGTTTCTTTTTAGAAACCAAAATAATTTTTAATTGTGTATTTTTTTTATCTATAAACAATAATTTTGAGATAGAAGGAGTAATAAATCATGAGTGTTTTTTTTTTTTGAACATCGAGAGTTCTTTAACTAGCACCTTTTTGAAATTTTTAGAAAATCTTTACAAGGAATAGTTGTAGCAATGTGAATGTGATAGTAAACCTTATCAGGAGACAACGATAATTAAAATGAAACCACGTGGGGAGTTATGAGTCCTTAGTCATTGTCGGGTTCGGGTCCTAATTGGATTATTTGAACCGACGTCAGTTGGAAAGTCATTTTTACAATATGGATCGGACCCTTAATTTATTATTCCTGACCCACCCGTTTTGTTTCATCTTCTTAACTACTACTATCATTTTCATTGCCAAAGCTAATGGCATGATAATATAAAATATAAAAGTACATTGTTTAGTTTTAAAAATCGTCTAAAAATAATAGATAAAAAAATATGATGATATCGCAAACAAAAAAGGTTTCCTTTGAGAGAAGTTGTGATGACGTATAGTACGTATAACAGGCCTCTGGGCCTAGACTGTACTAACCACAAGTGGACCCTGGCCTTGGCCCGGATATGACAACAATAATCATCATTAATGTGACTAGTCAACATTAATCAGCATTAATGTGATTAGTCAACATTAATCAACATTTAATGTGATTAGTCAACATTAATCAGCATTTAATGTGATTAGTCAACATCCAATCAACATTAATGTGATTAGTCACCTATAAAAGGGGGTCCTCTGACACCCCAAAAGGTATGATCTTCTCACCTTTCTCAATTACACACACATACCTCTCATAACATGTGTTCTTACTTCTCAACGCCGGAGTCAAAATCGAGGGGTTCCGTCCCCACGTAGAGGACTAACGGTATACCTTTACTTGTGCAGGAAATCATCCAGTTACTTTGTTTAGTGCAAGATACAACCCGAAGATGGCTTGCCGGCCCGACCCAACAAGCAATCTTGAACCATCTCATACCCGGTGACATATTTTGTACCTAACAATTGGCGCCCATCCGTGGGGAAACCAGCGAATAAACTATGACTTCGTGTTCTCATAGCATCGAAAGACAAAAATCAATTCCGTTCGAAAGTCGGTAAATCTAAAACCTTTGTATATTGTCTTTTTCATACCATGCATTCTGCAATGCGTGAAAAATTGGTTTACCAAAACAATAAACTTCATGTGATTTTTACAAATATCACATCAACAAAAATCTGTGAGTACCTCTCATTTATCTTCATAATGTATCTGACGCCATAAAAGTTTAAAACTGCATACTTTTTGCTGATGTGAGGTACCACATACAATTTTTTATTGTATTTTATCAAACAACTTGTGGCTTCCACCTAAAACAAGTTACAAAGTCCTGTTTTGATATATCTTGTGAAAAGAAAAACTAAAAAATAACACATGGTTCTTTCTTAATACAACGCCAACCAAGTCTGGCCTCAAAATAAATGGAACGCTATATCTTTTGTTGTGTCATCTAGATTGCTCTTAGGTTTTTGGCCTAACACATGCGAAGATATTACAAGCCACGAAAGATAAAGTTGACTTTAATAAACGTATACATAACAAAGTTCTTGACATTATTTACCACATGTGTAAATGATAAATCATATTGCTATTAACTCATATAAGCACATTTGCGTTAATACACGAATTTAATTTCCGAAATCGAGACATGACATATGAACGAACACCTCGTGTTTCATATCTACATGAGCAATACATCTCTTTCAAGCGAAGAAATAGGTATGCCATAATTTCCTTTAGCGACTTGAGTACTAAATAAAATGGTACACTACATAATACCACCATAATCACGTATGGTTAAGCTATCTTTATAATAAGCTCAGTGTCACATGAATTTATATCTAGACACACGATCGAGTTATCAGTCTCATAAACTCCATGTTTCGTAAGTAATACACATGAAATAGATGTTCTATAAAAATGTCATCTAAGTGCTATGTATTAAGTTTAATGCTACTAATATAGTTTAGCATCACTAAACTTGAGGGGCTATAATGGTATGATAACACCATTGACTACATCATTTTTGATATTATCCCAACATTTATTTTTAATACACGTGAAATACTACTTTTTACCCTGATTAAAAAGGTATACGTGTAAATGTTTTTTAAACAGTGGGCCAGGTAACCCCAATTAACTCTGTCGAACAAACAAGTACATGCAACACAAATATCACGGAGTATAAATAACACTTAGAAAATTTGCAATTCTAAGTGAGGCTGAGTAAACCTACAAATTAGACTCAGTATGCAAGAGGCATTGCAAGCCAAATACTAAGACGAAATGCAATATTCGCATCAGACGTAGTAACCTAACAATTAACCCAGCCACGGAAGTACGTCTTTCGTTGGTCTTAAGACGAATGTAATGTTCGCATCAGGACGGGTAACCTAACAATTAACCCAGCCACGGAAGTACGTCTTCCGTTGGTCTTAAGACGAATGTAATGTTCGCATCAGGACGGGTAACCTAACAATTAACCCAGCCATGGAAGTACGTCTTCCATTGGTCTTAAGACGAATGTAATGTTCGCATCAGGACGGGTAACCTAACAATTAACCCAGCCACGGAAGTACGTCTTTGTGGTCTTAGACGAATGTAATGTTCGCGATGCCGGACGGGTAACCATAACAATTAACCCAAGCCACGGAAAGTACGTCTTCCGTTGGTCTAAGACGAATGTAAAAGTTCGCATCGGACGGGTAAACCTAATACTAAACCCAGCCACGGAAGTATGTCCTCCGTCGGCCATAAGACGAATGCCATATTCGCATCAGGATGGGTAACCTAATAATTAACCCAGCCACGGAAGTACGTCTTTTGTTGGTCTTAAGACGAATGTAATGTTCGCATCAGGACGGGTAACCTAACAATTAACCCAGCCACGGAAGTACGTCTTCCGTTGGTCTTAAGACGAATGTAACATTCGCATCAGGACGGGTAACCTAACAATTAACCCAGCCACGGAAGTAACGTCCTTCGTCAGCCTAAGTAGACCGAAATGCCATAACTTCGCAGATCATGATAGGGTAAAACCCCTAATATAACGCCAGCCACGGAAGTACTCTTCTGTGGTCCTAAGACAAGGTAATTTCGTCACATCAGGACGGGTAACCTAACAATTAACCCAGCCACGGAAGTACGTCTTCCGTTGGTCTTAAGACGAATGTAATGTTCGCATCAGGACGGGTAACCTAACAATTAACCCAGCCACGGAAGTACGTCTCCGTTGGTCTTAAGACGATGTAATGTTCGCATCAGGACGGGTAACCTAACAATTAAACCCCAGCCACGAAGTACTCGTTTGTTGGAGGCCTTAAGACGAATGTAACTGTTCGCATCAGGGACAGGTAACCTAAACAAATAACCCACACGAAATCCGTCTTCCGTTGGACATAAGACTAAGTAATGTTCGCATTCAACGGTAACTAATAATTAATCCAGCCGACGGAAAGTACGTCCTCGTCGGCCGTAAGTCGTAATGCATATTCGCATCATGGGCAGGATGGTTAACCTAATAATTAAACCCAGCAACGGAGTACTCTTCTGGTGGTCTTAAGAAGACGAATGTCATGTTCGCATGCAGGACGGGTAACCTAACAATACCCAGCCACGAGTACTTCTTCGTTGTCTTAAGAACTAAAGTAATGTTCGCATCAGACGGGTACCTAACAAATAACACCACCACGGAAGTACGTTCTTTCGTTGGTCTTAAACGATGTAATGTTTCCGCAACAGGAAAGGGTAACCTAAACAATTTAACCAGCCACGAAAGTACGTCTTCCGTTGGACTAAGATACGAATGTAGATGTTCGCATCAGGACGGGTAACTACCAATTAACCCAGCCAACGAAAGTAACGACTTTTGTTGTCTTAAGACGAATGAAATGTTCGCATCAGGACGGGTTAACCTAACAATCAACCCAGCCACGAAGTATACGTCTTCCTGTGGTCCTTAAGACGAATGTAATCGTTCGCATCAAGAACGGGTAACCTAATATATAACCTCCCAGCCACGGAAGTACGTCCTTCGTCGGCCGACAAGTCGAGATGCCATATTCGCATCCGATGAGGTAAACCTATAATTAACCCAGCCACGGAAGTACGTCCTCCGTCGGCCGTAAGTCGAATGCCATATTCGCATCAGGATGGATAACCTAATAATTAACCCCGCCACGGAAGTACATTCTCGTTGGTCTCAAGACGAATATAATATTCGCACTATTTTACAAAGCTGTACAAGGTCGACAGTACTTTTATCACCCAGTGATCATCACGCAATATATGAAGAGCATCCTCCACAGTCATAAATTCTTGGGTGTCAGTCCTCTTCTAAGAGATGAACAAGAATGGTACCTGGCCAATGCTAGTGTTACCCCGACTACAGAAAAAATATTCTTCTTACGGGGTCCTTACCGTTCAAACACGGGAAACCAAGCATCCGAGCACAAATAGCGGCGTATGGTTCAGAAGGAAGATACCTCTAGACAAAGCATAAGTCTAGCATAACATGATCAAGAACCATATACATAACCAGACGGGGGGACTTCGATGACGTATAGTACTATAACAGGCTCTGGCCTAACTGTAACAAACCACAATGTGACCCTGCTTGAGGCCCGGATATGGCAAACAAAAATCATCATTAATGTGATTAGTCAACATAAATCAGCAATAAATGTTGATTAGTCTTCATATAATCAACATTTAATGTGATTAGGGTCAACATTAATCAGCATTTAATGTGATATCCAACATCCAATCACATTACTGAGATTATTCACCTATAAAAGGGGATCCTCTGACACCCCAAAAGGTATGACTTTCTCACCTTTCTCAATACACACACATACCTCTCATAACATGTGTTCTTACTCTCACGCCGGAGTCTAATCGTGGGGTCCGTCCCCACGGTAAGGCTAACGGTATTACAATTTTCTTGTGCAGGAAATCATTCCAGTTACTTTGTTAGTGCTCAAGATACAACCCGAAGATGGCTTGCCGGCCCGACCCAACAAGCAATCTTGAACCATCTCATACCCGGTGACATATTTTGTACTAACAAGTTGCATAAACACACTGTGTTGTTATTAAGTTTTGTTAATAAAGAAAAGTAAAGTAATTTAAAGTAAATATTTTCCTCTTAATTTTTGATAGGATAACTACTTTAAAATCTCAAATTTTATTTTCGTTTTCTCCTTAAGGTGGTACTTCAGAACTCAAACTTTTACGTTCCTTTTATTTTCCTTCGTTTTTTTCATTAAATATAACTCGAGAACACAAATAAAATGTTATGCTAGATCAGGAGGGGTGGACGTGCATGAGGCTCAAAGTATGCACGTGAATACTGTATGAGCAGCGTTTTGAAACCCGGTTCGACCCGGCCGGGTCAACCGGTTGAACCGGTTCCGGCCGAAAAAACGGGTCAAATTAAACAGGAGTTTTCATAATTTCGATACCCGGTTTGACCCCGGGTTTACCGGTTTGGAGTGACCCGGTCAACCCGGCATGAGACCCGGCCGTGGTTTTGTTTTTTTCGTAATTTTTTTATAAAAAAACAAGTTATTGTAATATTGCGACGTAATTTTAAATTTTACATGTAATATTAGTAATAAATAGTCTTTAGGCATAATATATGAAATATTTCATGATTTATATATATATTTTTTTTCTAATTATTGAAAAAAAAAATATATATATATATATATATTTTGGAAAAACCGGGTTGACCCGGCGGTCCAACCGGTTGAACCCCGTAACGCGCGTTGGACCCGTGATCGACCGGTCGATTCAAAACCCGGTTTCAAAACATTGTGTGTGAGCACACATGAAAACCTAAACTAACATATGAAACCAATGTTGTGAAAACCGGTCTTTAATCGATCCGTCGAGTCACCGGGTTACCGGTTCAACCGTCGGATCAACCCGGTTTTTTTAAAAATAATATTTTGCAATATACATTATAACAAAAACATTAGATTATATTATGAATATACCTGATATTTAGCCTAAAAAACGATTACACAAATATAACATGTAACAAATAAAAATTACAGTCGCAAATAGATATAAAAAACTTACTTTATTTATAAAAAACAAGAAAAAAACCAAAACCCGACCGGTCAACCACGGTTCTCTCGAGACGCCGGTTTGACCCGTCCCGTTTTAGTTTTTTCTTGTTTTTTTTAAAAATAAAGTAAGTTGTTTTATAGCTATTTGCGACGTATTGTTTTATTTGTTACATGTTATATTTTGGTAGTAATATCGTATTTAGTCTAACATAAGGTAATTCATAATATTATATTATATATTTTAATAAATGGTATTATTGCAAAAATTAATTAATTTTAAAAAACCGGGTTAGATCCACGGTTGAACCGGAAACTAACCATGACTCGGACCGTCGATTAAAGACCCGGTTTCAAAACATGGTTTTCAAGTGTTAGTTCTTAGGTATTCAGTGGAGCTCATTACACAATGTTTTTGAAACCGGGTTTTTGAATTCGACCCCGGCGAGTCCAACCGGGTCACCGGGTTACCGGTTCACCGGTTGGAACCGCCGGTGCAACCCGGTGTTACCAAAATATATATATATATATAATTATTTTTTTTTCAATAATTATGAAAGAAAATATATATATAAAAATCATGTAAATATTTCATAAATTAAGCTAAAGACTATTTATTAAATACATATAACATGTAAAATTAAAATTACGGCGCAAATCATATACAATTAACATGATTTTAGTTTGATAAAAAATAAGAAAAAACAAAACCCGGCGGTCTCATGACCGCGGTTGACCCGGTCACCGCAAACCGGTCAAACCGCGGCGTCCAAACCCCGGGTTCGAAAATAGTGAAACCCTGTTTTAATTTGACCCGTTTTTCGGCCGGAACCGGTTCAACCGGTTGACCCGCCGGGTCGAACCGGGTTTCAAAACGCTGCTCATACAGTATTCACGTGCATACTTTGAGCCTCATGCACGTCCACCCCTCCTAATCTAGCATAACATTTATTGTGTTCTCGGAGTATTATTTAATGAAAAAAAGAAGGAAAATAAAAAGGAAACGTAAAAGTTTGTGTTCTCGAGTACCACTTAAGGAGAAAAAGAAAATAAAATTTGATGATTTTTAAAGTAAGTGTTTCCTCTCAAAATTGAGATGAAAATATTTACTTCACATTACTTTTTTTTCTTTATTAACAAAACTTAATAACAACACAGTGTGTTTATGCAACTTGTTAGTACAAAATATGTCACCGGGTATGAGATGGTTCAAGATTGCTTGTTGGGTCGGGCCGGCAAGCCATCTTCGGGTTGTATCTTGCACTAAACAAAGTAACTGGATGATTTCCTGCACAAGTAAAGGTATACCGTTAGCCTTACCGTGGGGACGGACCCCACGATTAGACTCCGGCGTGAGAGTAAGAACACATGTTATGAGAGGTATGTGTGTGTATTGAGAAAGGTGAGAAGATCATACCTTTTGGGGTGTCAGAGGACCCCCTTTTATAGGTGACTAATCACATTAATGTTGATTGGATGTTGACTAATCACATTAAATGCTGATTAATGTTGACTAATCACATTAAATGTTGATTAATGTTGACTAATCACATTAATGCTGATTAATGTTGACTAATCACATTAATGATGATTACTGTTGCCATATCCGGGCCAAGGCCAGGGTCCACATGTGGTTAGTACAGTCCAGGCCCAGAGGCCTGTTATACGTACTATACGTCATCAAGTCCCCCCAGTCTAGTATGATATGGTTCTTGATCATGTTATGCTAGACTTATGCTTTGTCTAGAGGTATCTTCCTTCTGAACCATACGCCGCTATTTGTGCTCGGATGCTTGGTTTCCCGTGTTTGAACGGTAAGGACCCCGTAAGAAGAATATTTTTTCTATAGTCGGGGTAACACTAGCATTGGCCAGGTACCATTCTTGTTCATCTCTTAGAAGAGGATGAGAAGAATTTATGATGATGGAGATGCTCTCCATATATTGCGTGATGATATGGGTAAAGGTATGTCTACCTTGTACCAGCTTGTAAAATAGTGCGAATATTATATTCGTCTTGAGACCAACGAGAATGTACTTCCGGGTTAATTATTAGGTTACCCATCCTGATGCGAACATGGCATTCGACTTACGGCCGACGGAGGACGTACTTCCGTGGCTGGGTTAATTATTAGGTTACCCATCCTGATGCGAACATGGCATTCGACTTACGGCCGACGGAGGACGTACTTCCGTGGCTGGGTTAATTATTAGGTTACCCATCCTGTTGCGAACATTACATTCGTCTTAAGACCAACGGAAGACGTACTTCTGTGGCTGGGTTAATTGTTAGGTTACCCGTCCTGATGCGAAACATTCATCGTCCTTAAGACCAACAAAAGACGTACTTTCGTGGCTGGGTTAATTGTTAGGTTACCCGTCCGATGTGAAAGAAAAAAAACAACATTACATTCGTCTTAAGACCAACGGAAGACGTACTTCCGTGGCTGGGTTAATTGTTAGGTTACCCGTCCTGTTGCGAACATTACATTCGTCTTAAGACCAACGAAAGACGTACTTCCGTGGCTGGGTTAATTGTTAGGTTACCCGTCCTGATGCGAACATTACATTCGTCTTAAGACCAACGGAAGACGTACTTCCGTGGCTGGGTTAATTGTTAGGTTACCCGTCCTGATGCGAACATTACATTCGTCTTAAGACCAACAGAAGACGTACTTCCGTGGCTGGGTTAATTATTAGGTTACCCATCCTGATGCGAATATGGCATTCGACTTACGGCCGACGAAGGACGTACTTCCGTGGCTGGGTTAATTATTAGGTTACCCGTCCTGATGCGAACATTACATTCGTCTTAAGACCAACGGAAGACGTACTTCCGTGGCTGGGTTAATTGTTAGGTTACCCGTCCTGATGCGAACATTACATTCGTCTTAAGACCAACGGAAGACGTACTTCCGTGGCTGGGTTAATTGTTAGGTTACCCGTCCTGATGCGAACATTACATTCGTCTTAAGACCAACGAAAGACGTACTTTCGTGGCTGGGTTAATTGTTAGGTTTGACCCATCCTGTTTCTGCGAACATTACATTCTCATAAGACCAAACGAAAAGAACCGTAACTTCCGTGTCTGGGTTATTAGTTAGGTGTTTTAATTTTTGTTACCCCGTCCTATGCGACATTACATTCGTCTTAAGACCAACAGAAAGACGTAACGTCCGTGGACCTTTGGGGTTAATAATTATGGGAGGTTACCCATCCTGATGCGAATATGGCATTCGACTTACGACCGATGGAGGACGTACTCCGTTGGCTGGGTAATTATTAGGTTAACCCGTCCTGATGCGGAGAGCATTACATTCGTCTTAAGACCCCCCCCAAAAACGAAAAGACTAACTTCCGGGCTGGTTAAGTGTAAGGTTACCCGTCCTGAAGCGAACATTACATTCGGTCTAAAGACCTACAAAGACGTCTTCCGTGGCTGGTTAATTATAGGTTACCCCATCCGGGGGGGGGGGGGGGGGGGGGGGGGTGATGCGAAATGTGCATTCGACTTACGCCGAGCGGAGGACGTACTTCCGTGGCTGGGTTAATTATTAGGTTACCCGTCCTGATGCGAACATTACATTCGTCTTAAGACCAACGGAAGACGTACTTCCATGGCTGGGTTAATTGTTAGGTTACCCGTCCTATGCGAATATTACATCGTCTTAAGACCAACGGAAGACGTACTTTCGTGGCTGGGTTAATTGTTAGGTTACCCGTCCTGAGGCGAAACATTACATTCTTCTTAAGACCAACGGAAGACGTACTTCCGTGGCTGGTTTAATTGTATAGGTTTACCCGTCCTGGGCGAACATTAAATTCGTCTAAGACCAACGAAGACGTACTTCCGTGGCTGGTTTAATTGTTAGGTTACCCGTCCGGAAGCGAACATTCATTCTCTTAAGACCAACGAAAGACTACCTTCCGTGTGCTGGTTAATTGTTAGTTACCCGTCCTGATGCGAATATTGCATACGTCTGTGAGTATTGGGCTTGCAATGCCTCTTACAGTACTTGAGTTAATTTTGTAGGTTACTCAGCCTCACTTTAGAATTGCAATTTTCTAATGTTCTTAGAATCCGGAAGATATTTGTGTGCAATGAACTTTGTTTGTTCGCACAGAGTTAATTGGGGTTACCTGGCCCACTGTTTAAAAAACATTTACACGTATACCTTTTTAATCAGGGTAAAGTAGTATTTCACGTGTATTAAAAATAAATGTTGGGATAATATCAAAAATGATGTAGTCAATGGTGTTATCATACCATTATAGCCCCTCAAGTTTAGTGATGCTAAACTATATTAGTAGCATTAAACTTAATACATAGCATTTAGATGACATTTTTATAGAACATCTATTTCATGTGTATTACTTACGAAACATGGAGTTTATAAGACTGATAACTCGATCGTGTGTCTAGATATAAATTCATGTGACACTGAGCTTATTAGAAAGATAGCTTAACCATACGTGATATGGTGGTATTATTTAGTGCTACCATTTTATTAGTACTCAAGTCGTATAAGGAAATTAAGCATACCTATTTCTCTCATGAAGAGATGTATTGCTCATGTAGATATGAAACACGAGGTGTTCGTTCATATGTCATGTCCCGATTTCGGAAATTAAATTCGTGTATTAACGCAAATGTGCTTATATGAGTTAATAGCAATATGATTTATCATTTACACATGTGGTAAATAATGTCAAGAACTGTTTGTACGTTTATTCAAGTCAACTTTCTACGTGGCATGTATATCTTCGCATGTGTTAGGCCAGACTAAGAGCAATCTAGATGACACAACAAAGCATATAGCGTCCATTTATTCTTAGTGGAGGGAGGCCCAGAACTAGGTTGGCGTGTTTATAAGAAAGAACCATGTGTTATTTTTTAGTTTTTCTTTTTACAAGATATATCAAAACAGGACTTTGTAACTTGTTTTAGGTGGAAGCCACAAGTTGTTTGATAAAATACAATAAATAATTGTATGTGGTACCTCACATCAGCAAAAAGTATGCAGTTTTAAACTTTCATGGCGTCAGATACATTATGAAGATAAATGAGAGAACTTCACAGATTTTTGTTGAGGTGATATTTGTAAAAATCACATGAAGTTTATTGTTTTGGTAAACCAATTTTTCACGCATTGCAGAATGCATGGTATGAAAAAGACAAAAATACAAAGGTTTTAGATTTACCGACTTTTAGAACGGAATTGATTTTGTGTCTTTCGATTGCTATGAAGAACACGAATCACGTTTTATTCGCGTCCCACGGATGCGCCAACTTCTAGTTAGGAACAAAAATGTCACCGGGTATGAGAGTAGGTTCAAGAATTGCTTGTTGGGTCGGACCGCAACCATCTTCGGTTTTAGCACTAAACAAAGTAACTGGATGATTTCCTGCACAAGTAAAGGTATACCGTTAGCCTTACCGTGGGGACGGACCCCACGATTAGACTCCGGCGTGAGAGTAAGAACACATTATGAGAGGTATGTGTGTGTATTGAGAAAGGTGAGAAGATCATACTTTTTGGGGTGTCAAGACCCCCTTATAGTGACTAATCACATTAATGTTGATTGGATGTTGACTAATCACATTAAATGCTGATTAATGTTGACTAATCACATTAAATGTTGATTAATGTTGACTAATCACATTAATGCTGATTAATGTTGACTAATCACATTAATGATGATTACTGTTGCCATATCCGGGCCAAGGCCAGGGTCCACATGTGGTTAGTACAGTCTAGGCCCAGAGGCCTGTTATACGTACTATACGTCATCAAAACTTCTCGTCAAAGGAAACCTTTTGTTGGCGATAAGATCATATTTTTTTATTATTATTTTTAAGACATTTTAAAACAAAACATGTCCTTTTATATTTATATTATCATGCCATTAGCTTGAGCAATGAAATTATAGTAGTAGTTAAGAAATGAAACAAAACGGGGTGGGTCGTGGAATAATAAATTAAGGTCCGATCCTTAATTGTAAAAATGACATTCCAACTGACGTCGGTTCAAATAATCCAAATAGGACCCGAACCCGACAATGACTACGGACTCATAACTCCCCACGTGGTTTCATTTTAATTATCGTTGTCCGCCTGAAAAGGTTACCGACACCAAACCCCAATGCACCCCATTACTCCAATGAAACTAAAACTACCGCAATCCCCCACGTGAGACAAGTACCCGTACCTCACGAAGAACCAACAACCAAACCCACCAGAATCAAACCCACTACTAAACTCAACAATAAAGTTTCTCGATAACACAACTACACACTTACACATATTTGGATATCCTAAAAAGAAACCCTTTTACCATTGATACTACATTACATAATTTTCTATATAATAATGTAAATATTAATTTATGCGATAAAGATAATATAGTAAATTCAAATAAATTTATATCAAATAAATAGATTATTAACCGGATAATTATTTAAGAGAAACTAGAAATGAAAAGTGACAAATAATAATTGAGACGAAGGTATATATATTTATTATATCAGGTGGCCTTCAGTTTGTTAATTTGTAGAAAAATCCAGCTTTTAGATAACCGTAAGCCACGTACATTCTTACAGTTTCTCACTATGATTAGGTCCCAACAAGCTAGATATTCGCCGATTGCCGCGGACATAAATTGTTCGAAACGAATTTCGAAAGAAATATTGAGTGGAATTTGACCGACGTTGGCGGTTGAGCTGACTATTTATGCAACACATGTGATTTTATGTCACTGAACAATTTTTTAACATCACGAATTTGAATGAGTGTTTGTTACGTTGGGACGAAGAAAACGTTATTTAAGAGACGAAAATTAAAAAAAAATTTTTGAGAATATAGTTAATTATATAAGAAAGTCCTAATAGTTAAAAGTATGAGGTAACGTTTTGTAAAAAAAATTTCCCTATTTATTTTAAACTTCAGAAATTTTTTAAAAAATCGTGCGTATGTCAAGAAGCATTCAATATTATAGACTCGTATGTTCGCAATAGAAAAGATAGTTCCGATGGGTATTTTTTAACTGAAAACTCGGTAAATATGTGCTATATATTTGATAAATAAAATTTATTATATAAAAAAACGTAGAATAATTAAAAGTTTGAGGTTCGTTTAGTAACTTTTTTTTTTATATTTGTTTGGCCTCTTAGGTTGTTTTGGCTAAGTTATCGCACAGTCAAAACGACGCATTTTATGTAACGGAAATGATAAATTATTTTAATATTGAAGATCATAGTTAACGATGAGAACATGAATGACTATCACAATATATAAATATTTAAATATAAAAGTTACCATTTATAAGTATGATATCAAAGATGTAAAAACGCGAATCAGTCTGTAACACCCCCAAAATGGGTCGCAGCGGAATAAGGATCCGGGGCATGTTACTTCAAGATCAACAGCACAAGATATATATAAGAACGACACAAAAGTCGTTTAAACTGATACATTGGATTTAAATAAAAGACATATTACAAAAGCTTATAGCTTTACTTGTTCTTTGTTTCACATTACAAAAGACAACATACATTTCCCAAAACATGATATACATAAGTCTTTAACTGTACAATCCAAAACATAATCCAATGCATCCTTGGCATCTCGTGCCTAAAAGACCCTCCTGAAAACATTGCTTAAAACGTCAACAAAATTGTTGGTGAATTCATAGGTTTATGTATTTAAATTATGCAGGACCGCAAGATTTTCCCGTGATGTTACAACAGATGCCAACAATCACAAAACCAGATTATTGTTGCACTAAGCTCATGACACCGAAGCTCAACCTATATTTGCTATTTTAGCAGTTATTTGCCCGTACAGATGTTGTAACCCGCAACATCCAAGTCCGACATGGTCAACGTTCGTTCCTAGTGATAGCTAATCACCCAAACGGGGAGGTTAATCCCAATAGATCTATTTATATCATTCGCGCTCACATAATGTAATTCACAACTACATCTATGCAATTGGGGGGGGGGTGGGGGGGGGGGGGGGGGGGGGGGACAAGTTCATGAATAATGGGCTAGGAGGGTATTGCTACCTTAGGCAACACATCAATCAATATACTTTCAACACTTCGTCCCATTTTATAAAAACAAAGCATGTTCTTCACCCCTAAATAATAATAGATCAGTAAAACTGTAAAAAGTGGGGCTATGAACTCACCTTGAGTAGCAGATAGCTCAATTTATCTCCAATAAAACTCACGCAAGACGATAAATGCAACCTATTTAAATTAAGGCTGTATAAGTACTGAGTACTTTAATTAACATTGAATACAATCTTATAGTTGTTACATCGTACTATCGTTCGGGCTATCATAAATAAAGAGGTCATGACATGACGTACGAGGAGTTTAGGACACTTTAAATCGTAAATCCAACAACTCATCGATACGCCATCCGAAGAGGCCTCATTATGAAACTCCCTAGTAATATAGCACTTTGATAACCACTCAATATTCTATATAGCATAATCACCGACTAATCGTTTTAGTAAAATAATATTTATAAAGTGAAAATGTTTATAAATATACTTTTCGTAAAAATGACCTAATTTGGTCGTTTTAAGCCCGTTGCTCGCGTTTCTTACGTCCACGTCTTCGTAGTAAGACGAGTGATCAAAATATTACATTTTCAAGTTTTTAAGATTCTGCGATGAATAGTAAAATTACTGTTCATGACAGCTATATACCCGTTTTTACGTCTTAATTAGCGTAAACTCGTAATCGCGATAACTTATTCGTTTTAACTCCGATTTTAGTGATTCCTTCGAGTACGTTCTCGTTATTAAAAGATTTATAATATTTTACAAAGTTGTCCACTGATGAATAGTGATTTTTACTGTTCATAGTTTATAAAATTTCTTTATAAATTTAATTATCGAAAACGTCGTAGGTTTATTCGTTATAAGTCTCCGTTTATAATGTTTCTTGCGTGTACGATCTCGAAATCAAAAGTTTATATCATTATTTTAGATTATTTTAAAAATAAATGTTGCGTAATGAATAGTAAACTTTTTATAAAAATAGTTTTATAAGTATGTTATAGTCGTAAACTCGTTTTTATAACGTATATTTTTCGTTATAAGATCGGTTTTTCAAGTTCTTAATCATTATGGATATCGTCACGAGACGTATTGATTTTTTATAAAATATCATAACCTACTGTCCAAAGTTCGTATTTGGACAGCCCCTAAGTATTTAACATTTGTTTCTTTATAAAACCTTGTTTTATGTATTTATTAAGTTAGTAGTTTACTATAAAAACTTTTATAACCATATTTTACATATGTAGTACTTATAATAAGGTCTAATATCATCCCTAGTCCTTATAATTTCATTGTAACAAGTTCAACCCTTTTACTTCATTATTTTCACATGTGAAGTTAAGAAACCTTATAAACCCAAATTTCACCTAAACATTGTTTATACTTAATCAATTATGTTAACATACTTTTATTTTTACTTTTCCATGATAATATAGGAACAAATGACGATAAGAAAAGTTGTATATAATCGATAAACATAATTAATAACTCATTTTTCATATTCGAAAGTCAATTAGTGGTGATTTATTGCTATATATACATGTTAACACCTAAAATTATAATAAGACATAAAAGTATGAAGAATTTAAGAAACTAGTAATAGAAGTAAGAGATGTGAAATAAGTTCCTAAACTCGTGTTTAGATCAAAAACAAGCTTTTCAAGCTTATAACCCAAGATTAGGTTTCAAACCCTAATCTTTCCTTTTTCTTCTATTACTTGAAAACGATGAACCAGATGCTTCCCAACAGCCTTATAATACCTTAAGTATGTTGTGTAATAGGTTGTATATACTTAGAAAATCAAAAGTATGAATTGTTGTGGTGTCTTTAATTGCCGTGGATTTAAGGGTTTATAAAAGGGAGAATATAAGAATTTATTGGTTAAGTATATAAGTAAAGAAAAGTGCATGCATGCCTTGCTATTTATAGTATAAATATCATCACTAAACTTAACCATATAACGTTTCTAACCCTATTTGGCGGTGAGTTTAACAAGTCAAGTTGGTAAAGTGTGTAAGAGTTACTTTATGAAATATCTAGATATTATTTTTAACTTGTAAAGTCTTGGTCTCATCCATCTAATTTCGACATATATATATATATATGATGTAATTTTTAGTTATTTTGAGTATTGGGTATAATCGTGGGTATTTGATTAGGCGTAGTTAGATTTTAGAACTTCCGGGTATGCCTAAACGTATTTTATTATGAAGTACCATTTTCACCGTAGCCGATAAAAATAAAATGAACAAAGTCATTAATTATCCTCATAATAATCATATAACACTTGCTTGATACAAACATTTAATCGTTTAATGCCCGTTTACATTGTATGATCATTTTCAGTTTACGCGATTTAACTTAAAGTTTACGGTTTAAGAGTAAACGCGTAAAACCCTAAAAATAAATTATGAATTTCATAATGTCATACAATGACCTAAAATACGAGGTGTTATAGTCTCCCCCCGTTAAATGAGCCTTGTCCTCAAGGCTTATCACACAGCACTTGATGACGGTGCAGTCTTGGTGAAGAGGTGTGGATATTTCTTCTTGAATTGATCTTCACGTTCCCATGTAAACTCAGGACCTCTCTTGGAGTTCCATCGAACCTTGACTAATGGGATACGGCTTCGCTTCAACCGTTTAACTTCACGATCTGTGATCTCTATAGGTTCCTCGACAAACTGAAGCTTGTCATCAAAATGAAGTCCATCCAACGGAACGGCTAAGGGTTCGTCGGCATAACACTTCTTAAGTTTGGACACGTGAAATGTATTATGAACTCTGCTCAGCTCCTCAGGAAGCTCGAGCTTGTATGCAACGTCTCCAACCCTTTTTATTACCTTGAAAGGTCCAACAAACCTGGGATTTAATTTCCCTCGTTTGCCAAAACGTACAACCCCTTTCCAAGGCGAAACCTTGAGCATCACTTATCCACCAACCTCAAAATTCATCGCTTACACTTCCAAATCAGCGTAAGCTCTTTGCCTATCACAGCACTTGCATCCTTTGTTTAACTGAATGATTCTCTCAGTCTCTCTTGTACTATCCTCATGACCGGTGAGTTGAACTTCTCCAACCTCAGCCCAACAAACAGGCGAGCGACATTTTCTACCGTAAAGTGCCTCAAAGGGTGCAGCCTTAATGCTAGCATGATAACTGTTATTGTATGAAAACTCGACCAATGGCAAATGTTTAACCCAACCATTCCCAAAGTCGATCACACAAGCTCTAAGCATATCTTCGAGAGTTTGAATAGTTCTCTCGCTTTGTCCGTCAGTTTAGCGATGATATGCCGTACTCATATCTAAACTTGTACCCAAAGCTTTCTGAAGCGACCTCCAGAAATTCGATGCGAACCTAGGGTCACGATCACAAATAATCGAGACCGGTATTCCATGCCTTGTTACTACTTCTTTCAGGTACATTCTCGCTAGTTTCTCCAGAGGGTCAGTTTCTTTCATGGGTATAAAGATTGCTGACTTTGTAAGACGGTCAACAATTACCCAAATGGTGTCATACCCTTGTGATGACCTAGGAAGCTTTGTGACAAAATCCATCGTGATATTGTCCCACTTCCATTGAGGTATCTCGGGTGGAACCAACCAACCCATTGACACTGATGTTCGGCCTTGACTTTAGCACAGGTCAAGCACTTGCTAACATAGGTGGCGATATCAGCTTTCATATTGGGCCACCAATATAGCTTCTTTACGTCTTGGTACATTTTCTCGGAACCTGGATGGATAGAATACTTCGATTTGTGGGACTCGTGCATGATCACAGTCCGCAAATCGCCATAACAAGGTAACCAACTCCTGCCATTGAGGCATAGGGTTCCATCCGTACGAGGTTCCAACTTTTCTGTTCTAATTGCCTCTGGATATTTAGCATTTTCAATCAGCATACCTCCAACATCCTCACTCTTGATGTTTTCTGGTTTCCGTGCTTCAGTCTGAGCATTTAAGATTTGCTTAGGAAGATCCAAGCCAATAGTCATGACTAAAGCTCGAACTCTTAACGGTGGTTCCCGTTCTTTCCTGCTCAAAGCATCAGCAATGACATTTGCCTTCCCATGGGTGATTAACGAAATCGCAATCGAATCACTTCAGCAACTTCTAACCATCGGCGTTGTCTCATGTTCAATTCCTTCTGATTAAGGATGTGTTGTAAACTCTTATGATCAGTGAACACGTACACTTGGTACCATACAAATAGTGCCTCCAAATCTTCATAGCGAACACTACTGCTCAAGTTCCAATCATGAGTAGATAGTATTTTCTCATGGATCTTAACTGACGTGATGCATAAGAAAAAACTTTTCCCTTGCATCAACACAGCGCCAAACCCTTCTTGAATGCATCGCATTAATACGATAAAATCTTCACTTCCTTCGGGAAAGCCAGAATTGGTGCACTACACAACTTCTGCTTCAATAACTGGAACGCTGCCTCTTGTTTATCACCCCACTCAAACTTGACCTTCTTTTTAAGTGTGCTTGGTCATTGTTTGGCGATCTTTTAAAACCCTTCAATGAATCGTCGATAATAACCAAGCAAGACCTAAAAACTGACGAATCTACGTTTGGTGTCTTAGAGATGCCCATCTTTAACAGATTTCAGATCTGGCTTGGATCTACGTGAATGCCTTTATTATCAATCACGTGACGAGGAAACGTACTTTGGGACTAAAATATACACTTGAAAATTTTGCATACAACTCCTCTTTTTCAACAACTCTAATATTATCATCAGATGCTCTTCACGCTTCTTGCTTGCTCTTGGAATAGATCAAAATATCGTCAATAAAGACAAATACGAAGTTGTCCAATAAGGTTTGCACACACGGTTCATGCGGTCCATTAAACACAGCAGGTGCGTTGGTCAAACCAAACGCCAGACTTGGAATTCGTAATGTCCGATATCGAGTTCAAAAGGCAGTCTGTCAGATGTCCTCTTCTCGAACCCCTTAATTGGTGATATCCTGACCTTAGGTCCGATCTTGAGTAGCCACTCGACCCCTTGAAAGTTGTCCACATAAGTCATAATTTCTTGGTAGTGGAATAACGTTCTTCACCGTTAGTTTGTTTAGTTCCGCGATAATCTATGCACATCCGTACCGATCCAACTTTCTTCTATGACGAATAGAACTGGAGCTCCCCTGTGTGACGAACTAGGTCATTATAAAGCCTTTGTCGGAAAGCTCTTGTAGTTGAACCAACCAATTCTTTCATTTCTGAGAGGCCCAATCGATAAGGTGTCCCGTCGCCTACAGGTGCATCACCAGGTACATATACGATATAGAAATTCCACTTGTCAGGTAGGTGAAGACCTGGCAAGTCCTCGGAAATACTCGGGAAAATTTGTAGACGATCGGTACATCTTGAGTGCTTCATCCTTCCGACTTGTCTCCAGTCTCTTGATGGTAAAATGTGCCAAAAAGACGTGACATCCTTGTAGCAGATACTTCTGGGCCTTGGTGCACGAGATGATGTTTAATCGAGTCCCGCATTTATTTCTACTTCCGTCTTCATGAAAAATTAAGATTTCGCTCCTAAAAGGAATACGAACGATCTTCTTAGCACAGTCAATAACGGCTTGGTATTTCGTCACCAATCCATGCCAATTATGATGTCATAAGTACCCATTTCCGACAGGCATTATGTCGATGTGAAACAGATGGTTTCAGAAAATTGTAACGTGCAACCCAGTAATACCATATTTACCCAAATTATTCTACATCAGCTAATTCAAGTTATACCATGATCTAATGTAGTTGGGGTATATATAATCAAAGCACTAAATTGAGTAGACACGAACTTCTATCCGCAGCAGTATCAAATAAAATTGGGAAGCACAAGGTTGTTTATGAGAAACGAACCCTCACAACGTTTGTTGCTGCGGTTTTGCCCTGCAACTCCCACTACAATAAGCCCTGGCTAACCGCTACCATTTTCCCTGAATTTCTTTGTTCTTCCACTGGGCAGTTGCTCCTGTAGTGGCCTGGAGTACCCACACTTTAAAGCAAACGATGGCATTTGTATTTGCCCTTTGGCTCATGTTGTTGTTGTTACGGATGTTTATGTTATTATTGTTATTGCGGTTGTTGTTGTTTGCAGTCGCAGGCCGGCTCCTACAGTCCTTGGCCAGGTGGCCAAGTTTCCTGCAGTTAGTGCATTTTGGTGTACAAGGACCGTGATGGTTGAAGTTACACTTGGGACATCGAGGTTTAGTCCCCTCATACGGTTTCCTGTCACCGTTCCCGGCAGCATAAGCCCTGCCTGTGTTTTGCCTTTTATTCTGCTGGTAGGTTTGATTGTTCTGGGAAAGATCATCATACTTCCTTTTCCTTTCTGCCTGACGTTCAGCATAGGCATGGGTCTTATCCTCCATCAACTCAGTTGTAAACTCAATCACTTCTTGCATGGTCTTTGACTTTGATGCTTTTACACTGCCAAGTATCATATCGGGTAAGCCACCGATATACTTTTCAATCTTGTCTACCTCTTCTGGGAACATCCTGGAACACATCAAGGCTAGTTGCTGAAATCGTCGATTATAGGCCACCACATCGGTGCCCTTAACCTTTAGGTTCCACATTTCAGTTTCAATCTTCTTGATCTCACCCTTCGGGCAGTATTTATCAGTCATCATTTTCTTCAGTGCTGCCCATGGCATGGCATGAGCTACTTCTGGAGTGGTGGTCTTAACATGGGAATTCCACCTTAAGAGCATCGTCTTGCAGATGCAAGGTCGCGAATTTGACTTGGCTAGTTTGCTGGGCAAATTGCAATGCTAAACACAGATACCATTTCTCGAACCATCGAGTGATCCGACGACTCCCTCAGTGCCTTTGAAGTCCAAAGGTTTACATTTCAAGAATTCAGAGTAAGAGCATTCACGAGCAGTTTGTGCTGGCCTTGGTCCTGAACCATTGCTATTATAGCCATTTCGGGTCATAGCACGTGCTGCCAAAACAGCAGTGACACCCTCGTCGATCATGGCCTGCAGTTGGGCACTGGTGACCGAAGTGGTGGTAGTAGGGTCTGTGACTGGTGGGGGAGTTGTGGTGACTGGTGGGGGAGGGAAAAAAGAAAAAAAAAAAAAAAGTTGTTGTGACTGTCTTGACCTCGTGGTTCTTGTGGGCCTTCCTCTTGGTGCCATTTTCTTAAATCACAAGAAAACATAACACCCGTTAGATTTCAAAAATCTTAACCATAACCCGATGTATACATAATGAATAAAACGAGATCACAACACAAGGTGAAATACACAACAGTATTGAAATTAACAAATCGACATTCATTCACAATAAACTCGATTTCATATAAAACATAATCCATCCTTTTCATATATAACTTGGAAAATAATACATGATTGGTTTATATACAAAGATCCAAAAAAACTAGATTACAAGACAAAAAAACTATAGCCATACTAGCGAATATACTCCGTAATACTTAGTAGCTGTACAAAGTAGCCGAATGATGAACAAAAAGATCTAAACAAAGGTGAGCTAGTCAAAACAAAAGATCTATACGGTCTGGCTAGTTGGGGGGGTGGGGGGGGAACAACCCATAATACTTAACAACTGTATAGTAGGCTACAATCATAACAACAGTCTAAGTACTGCTACCGGCCTCCTCTGGTAGCTCTGGCTCTGCAGGATCCTTAGCAGGTCCCTGCTGTCTCTGCATCTCGATCATCTGAGCCTTGAGGCTCTTCACTATCTTTAGGGTCTCTACTAACTGCCTCTGCCTCCGATAGTCTGCTTTCAGCAGCTCTGAAATCACTGTCTGTCTCCTCTGGTCTGCTGCCCGTAACTCAACGATCTCGGACTGCTGAGCCATGACCGTAGTCCGCAGTGACATGCCCTCAGAATGCGTCTGGTCACAAGCATCCATCGATTGTGCCCAAGCGGCACGTGATAATCTGGCCTCCTCCTCCATCAGAACGGCTGTGCGTCTATGGAAGGGCCTATCACTCTCCAACATGTTGACTCGGGCTCTAAGTAGAGCTCGGTCATACCGTGCATCATCCAGCTGAGAATATATGATCTCATCCTCCTCGTCAACAGTAGAAGACAACTCAATAACTCTCTGGTTGACCCCCTCTAGGGTGGTCGGTGCAATCTCCTGGATGGCTCCTACAAGGTCATCCCATGTATCCCTAATACCATAGCCTAACTCTCTAGACATCCGGCGTCCTGGAGCGGCCTCTAACGTATCAGCAAATCCATAAAGGTCTGCCCTAGCTGTGGTAGGTCCAACCTGCCTAGCAGTCCCAGCTGCCGAACTCTCCCCGACCTCGTATCCAGGACCAGGAGTAGTACGACACAGCCTCTTACGAAGCGGTAAACACATCTCAGGCATCTCAGTCTCATGAACATGAGATGGTAGTGCATCTCTCTGTCTAATCCCAGATCTCGTTATCCAGAGATCCATCAACATATGTAGGGCTAATGGGTGGTGGTATAGGTAATGGTGGAGAGGGTATCTGAGGAAGTGGTGATGAGTATGGAGAGAGAGGTGATGGTGGTGGAGTAGGTAAGGCTAACACTCTCTCAGCAACTTCCTCGGAGAGGAAAGGTGCCGGCGCCTGGGTTCGGATGGACATCCTAGCCGTGACGCGATAAGCAATGTATGGGTCCTGGTCAGCTAAATAGGCAACAGCTGTTAGGCTCAGCAGGAGCTAAGTTGCTCAATCATTGGCATCAATCACCATCATCTCCTCTGTCAGCAGGATAGTCGGCTGGATCCTCCTCAGGATCCTCCTCGTCATCCATCTCTCTCAACAACAACACACACACACACACACACACACACACAAGAAGAGAGATGGATGACGAGGAGAATCCTGAGGTAGGGAGCCAGCCGACTATCCTCTAACAGAGGAGGATGATGATGATGATAGCCAATGATGAGCACTGTAGCTCCTTCTGAGACCTACAGATGGTTGCTTATCACTGACCAGGACCTCCATAAGCATTGCTTTATTCCGTGTCACAGCTAGATTTCCAACCGAACCCAGGCGCCGAAACCTTTCCTCTCCGAGAATTGCTAGAAAGAGTGTTAAGCCTTACCTACTCCCACCAACCCTCACCCTCTCTCTCCATACTCAATTCACCACTCCTCAGCTACACTCTCCACCATTAGCCTATAGCCACACCACCCATTAGCCCTAACATATTGATGGATCTCTGGGATCCCGTAGCCTGCTGGGATTAGCAGAGAGATGCACTACTCATCTCATGTCATGAGACTGGATGCCTGAGATGTGTTTTACCGCTTCGTAGAGGCTGTTGTCGTACTACCCTGGACCCTAGGATACGAGGTCGGGAGATTCGGCAGCTGGGACGGCTAGGCGGTTGGAACCTACCAGACAGCTATGCAGACCTTTACGGATTTGCAGATACGTAGAGGGCCTGCACCAGGACGCTGGATGTCTAGAGAGTTATAGGTTTATGGTATAGATAACTTGGGATGACCTGTAGAGCCATCCAGGAATTGCACCGACACCTAGAGGGGGTGAACCAGAGAGTTATTGAGTTGTCTTCTACTATTGACCAAGAGGATGAGATCATATATTCTCAGCTAGATGATGCACGGTATGACCGAGCTCTACTTAGAGCCCGAGTCAACATGTTGGAGAGTGATAGGCCCTTCCATAGACGCACAGCCGTTCTGATGGAGGAGGAGGCCAGATTATCACGTGCCGCTTGGGCACAATCGATGGATGCTTGTGACCAGACGCATTCTGAGGGCATGTCACTGCGGACTACGGTCATGGCTCAGCAGTCCGAGATCGTTGAGTTACGGGCAGCAGACCAGAGGAGACAGACAGTGATTTCAGAGCTGCTGAAAGCAGACTATCGGAGGCAGAGGCAGTTAGTAGAGACCCTAAAGATAGTGGAAGAGCCTCGAATGGCTCAGATGATCGAGATGCAGAGACAGCAGGGACCTGCTAAGGATCCTGCAGAGCCAGAGCTACCAGAGGAGGCCGGTAGCAGTACTTAGACTGGATTATGATTGTAGCTACTATACAGTCTGTTAAGTATTATGGGTTGTTCCCAGCTAGCAGACTGTATAGATCTTTTGTTTTGACTAGCTACTTTGTTTAGATCTTTTGTTCATATATCGGCTACTTTGTACAGCCTACTAAGTATTACGAGTATATCTCGGCTAGTAGGCTATAGTTATTTGTCTTGAAACCTAGTTTTCTTATGATCGTTTGTATTAAACCAAACATGTATTATTTTATCCCAAGTTATATATGAAAAGGATGGATTATGTTTTAAATATGAAATTCGAGTTTATTGTGAATGAATTACGATTTGTTATTTCAATACTGTTGTGTATTTCACGAACAAAGCTTGTGTTGTGATCTCGTTTTATTCATTATGTATACATCGGGTTATGGTTAAGATTTTTGAAATCTAACGGGTGTTATGTTTTCTTGTGATTTAAGAAAATGGCACCAAGAGGAAGGCCCACCAGAACCACGAGGTCAAGACCAGTCACCACAACTCCCCCACCAGTCACCACAACTCCACCACCAGTCACAGACCCTACTACCACCACTTCGGTCACCAGTGCCCAACTGCAGGCCATGATTGACGAGGGTGTCACTGCTGTTTTGGCAGCACGTGCTATGACCCGAAATGGCTATAATAGCAATGGTTCAGGACCAAGGCCAGCACAAACTGCTCGTGAATGCTCTTACTCTGAATTCTTGAAATGTAAACCTTTGGACTTCAAAGGCACTGAGGGAGTCGTCGGACTCACTCGATGGTTCGAGAAAATGGAATCTGTGTTTAGCATTAGCAATTGCCCAGCAACTAGCCAAGTCAAATTCGCGACTTGCACTCTGCAAGACGATGCTCTTACATGGTGGAATTCCCATGTTAAGACCACCACTCCAGAAGTAGCTCATGCCATGCCATGGGCAGCACTGAAGAAAATGATGACTGCTAAATACTGCCCGAAGGGTGAGGAGTCAATGAAATTGAAAACTGAAATGTGGAAACCATAAAGGTGTAAGGGCACCGATGTGTGTATCCTATAATCGACGATTTCAGCAACTAGCCTTGATGTGTTCCAGGATGTTCCCAGAAGAGGTAGACAAGATTGAAAAGTATATCGGTGGCTTACCCGATATGATACTTGGCAGTGTAAAAGCATCAAAGTCAAAGACCATGCAAGAAGTGATTGAGTTTACAACTGAGTTGATGGAGGATAAGACCCATGCCTATGCTGAACGTCAGGCAGAAAGGAAAAGGAAGTATGATGATCTTTCCCAGAACAATCAAACCTACCAGCAGAATAAAAGGCAAAACACAGGCAGGGCTTATGCTGCCGGGAACGGTGACAGGAAACCGTATGAGGGGGCTAAACCTCGATGTCCCAAGTGTAACTTCAACCATTACGGTCCTTGTACACCAAAATGCACTAACTGCAAGAAGCTTGGCCACCTGGCCAAGGACTGTAGGAGCCGGCCTGCGACTGCAAACAACAACAACCGCAATAACAATAACAACAACAACCGCAACAACAATAACAACAACAACCGTAACAACAACAACCAAAGAGCCCAAGGGGCAAATACCAATGCCATCGTTTGCTTTGAGTGTGGGGCTCCAGGCCACTACAGGAGCAACTGCCCCCAGTGGAAGAACAAGAATCAGGGAAATGGTAACGGTGTAGCCAGGGCTTATGCAGTGGGAGTTGCAGGGCAAAACCCAGACAACAACGTTGTGACGGGTACGTTTCTCCTAAACAACCGTTGTGCTTCCATTTTATTTGATACTGGTGCAGATAGAAGTTTCGTGTCTACTCAATTTAGTGCTTTGATTAATATAGCCCCCACTACATTAGATCATGGTTATAACGTTGAATTAGCTGATGGTAGAGTAATATGGGTAAATACGGTATTACTGGGTTGCACGTTAAATTTTCTGAACCATCCGTTTCACGTTGACCTAATGCCTGTTGAAATGGGTACTTATGACGTCATAATTGGCATGGACTGGTTGACGAAAAACCAAGCCGTTATTGACTGTGCTAAGAAAATCGTTCGTATTCCCTTTGGGAGCGAAATCTTAATTTTTCATGGAGACGGAAGTACTTGCTATGAATACCAATTCTGTCACAACGCGCCAAGGCGGAATCGCACAGGTCATGATCAATGGCATCATCACAACAACAAGGCGTCCAAAATAGAGAAAACTAAAAAAAAAAAAAAAAAAAAATGACTATTAATAAATTTCAAGATACAAATGCTGGGTTATGATATCGCCACAAACAAAAATCCAACATATAATGCCATGAAGAACAAAACATGGACAAGTTCAATTGAATACACAAAAAAAATCAAATAAAAATCATGACTCTCATGCAAAGCCTATGGTCAGCTAAACTCTCTTCCTAAATCCTTCACCGTGTGCTACCTGAAAATGATGCTAAAAACGTCAACATAATTGTTGGTGAGAGTTACAGTTTAAGACTCACTTATGTCACCTCGCCGTATCAACAAAAACAAAACACTTCCGAACATATGGCTTGGCTATTCTATCACAAAATAAATTCACATATATTCTGGGGTGGATCGTACCCCTTCGTCCCACAATATCTCCGTGCAAGACTGACCCACTTGACTAGCTAAGTCCGTTCGGGTTCACACTAGGTCATGCCATCCTCACATACACATGCCTTACCACAATTCATATCACATAGCAAATTGCTTCATAGCAATCATTATAGTTTGACACTTAAAAACACATTATCCGGTTCATAATTCAAAACAGTTTTGCATTCATTTCCATTCAAAAAATATAAGTAAAATGTGGGACTGTAAAACTCACTGATTGCAAAGCAAATCTTTTCCTTCACTTAATATTGCAAAGAATCTTCAAACAAACAATACACAAATATGTATACATCGATTAGGTCAACATCCAAGACGATGTAACAATCATAACGATCTGGATACTCTATATCATATCTTGATTCAACTCTTTTATATACTCCCTCATACTTGCTAACCTCAAATTACCTCACAAACTTTACTTCTCAACTTTTTGCTTTTTACTCAGTTTTTATAGTCACATGATGACATAAAATAAAATACTTAAACAACTAATTGGTTCTTCTCCTCACTTCATCCCATTAGCTCAATGAGTTGTGAGTAAAAATAATAGTGAGTGTAACCATTTTATAAAAATTCAACATCACAAAGTGTCCAGAATTTGACCTGATTCGACCTTCAAAAGTTTATCTTGATGCGGAACCCATTTAAATACATAGGAAAATTCTACAAAAATTCTAGAAAATCATAAACATCACGAACTTGCTACAGTAGCAAGTCCCAATTAATTAAAAAGACGTTTTGATATGGTTTTTGACCTCACAAACACAACTCAGAATCTGCCCTGAAAACTCAGTTTAGACAACGAATCTTGTTTGATTAATTTGGCTACTTCATTCAATTTTAATTTATGAAACCACTGGGTTGGAAAGTAGCTCTCTGTAGTTATTAATTTTAGGCCTCAATAAATCTTAAAAGCTGATCCGTATAACAGAGATAGGCTCTCGCAAGATGACTAAAAATATTGCCCAGATTTCTATTCCGAACTTACGCATTATTTAACCTAAGTAACTTAACCACAACCGCTAATTATTAATCCCATAAAGACGATTTTTTTTAATGATCAAACCTCTGAATTACAGAGTATTTACAATAACCTAAATCAATCCTTAATGATTGTTATGTTAAATAAAATCAATTGAATTGAAAAGGATTTAGAAATATTTACCTATACTCTTGAAATCAAAAACCCTAAAAAATTTTGGTTTTCCTTTGTTCTTTGTGTTGTTCGACCGGCCAAGGAGAGAGGAGAGGAGGAAAAAATGATTTTTGATTAAGTTATGATTTGTATTTATAGTTAGGAAAAGATAATTACCAAAAACAAGTTGTAATCAAATTGGGATTCTTTCCTTTTTTTTCTTCCCTTGTTCGGCCGATCCACACAACCACCCTTTTAATTATATTTTTTTTCTTTTATTTATTTATTATACATTTACTTTAATTCTAAGTAAAAACCTTTAATTATTTTGCTAAACCTTGAATTCTTTAACGTTTTCAAACTAACATTCGATTCTAACTATTTTAAAAATAGAAAGTACTATACAATCTATAAATTACTAAAACTGTATATATATAATATGACATTACATATGCAGAAGACGTACACAGAATATTACGTACATGACATTTGAAACTACTGAAAGCTTTCAAATGATTTTATTTCCATAAGTACCATGATTCATCACTCATGTACTTCCATCTCATACACATATAAAACTCATAAAACACATAATGACACACATAAACTGAAATGACAGGCTTTAAACTAAACCTGCTAAAATCTCAGTTGTCGTCAACTTACCCAGATAGGGTATTTAGTCCTAATAGATTATTTACAACATTCGCGCTTACTTAACCAGTACGGTCGGTTAAGCAATGACGGTTTATGATAATTCAGGCTATTAGTGGTCTATTCGCTACTTAGGAACACGTAATCAGGACAAAGAAACGTTAAAAATAACTGTGTCCATAGTTCGAAAAACAAGCTATGTTTCTCACCCTAAATAGTAAAGTTAAAGGTAGTAAAACATGGGGGCTATGATAATCACCTTAGATAAAATGAGCAAATGATATCATGGTCAAGTAAAAGATGATTTAGAAATCTTCCGCGACTTAGAATATATAAGCGTCTCAGAAACACGGAAAGTAGGCCAAGAATTGCACAATATGTTCATCACCAAAAGACATCCATGTGTGTTTGCTTTAGTTTGATTATCAAATCATGACGAAATAAAATCATATAGTTTTTTGTTAAGTTTCGGCGTTTAACCAAAAATTACTATTTTTAGTAAGTTTCTATTTTAGGAAAGTTTTTAGTTTCAAACGTTAATACCGTCCTCTATATTTATTAAGTTTTCATATTTTCAAAACGCACTAACTAACCTTAATCACTTAACTTCTATGTCTGTTTCGCTAAATTTTTACCAAACTTACTATTTTTAGTAACTTTCTCGCTTTTCCTAAAATATGTTAACGACATCTTTAAATGTTAGTAATCAATAGGCATGTGTTACTTATATGTTTTACTAGTGTTTAGAAAGTTTAAAAATATCTGAAAGTGTCTAAAAACTTATTTTACTATTCACGTCAGCACACTATTCATTCGGTTTTGTCGAAAAATGTTTCAAGTTTCATTTGGCTATAACTTGGTCATTTTAAATCCAATTTTAATGTGCGATATATAAAAAACTATCTATTCGAAACGAGCTCTCCAAAAACTACTTTTACGCCTAATAAAAACATTTTTAGTTCGACCAAAACCCCAAAACAAATTCGGGACATCAAGCACTTTTTGTCAAAAACGCAACCAAAATCCACCCAAACTTTACAAATAGTGCCTAATCTAGCCTAATCTCCATTCATAACTAATCCACAACAAAACCACACCTAAATCTAACCTAATCACTTCATTTCTATTTTTGCAACTCTCATTCAACTCTCATCTCACCAAGAGCATAATATTTAATTTAACTAGTGAAAAAAATAAAGTAGTATAATTATTTATGAAATCTTGTCTTTAAAATCTTTCAAAAATTAAAACACAACATATGAATGTATGGATCTTGAACATATAAGAAGAACATAATAAAAACCACAAAGAAAGATTCAAGATACTTACAAGAATAAAGAACAAGAAAAGAAATCACAAGATTTATACCCCAAAATAATAGATCTATAAAACCCAACAACAAATCTTGAAACCCTAACTTAGATCTTGAAGAAAAACCCTTAAATCAAAGAACCAATACTTCAAAACACTTTATATGTTCTTAGAAATAAACTTGGAATGAGTGAATCTTGCTAGAAATCAAAGATATGAAAACCTTATAAGGGTGTGTGTGAGCCGTGGGCTTCAAGAGGGAATGAGGGAGAGAACAATTTTGTTGGTAACTTGTGAAATGAATGAGATTACCTAAAATGAGTATAACATGGTTTATATAGGATAAGGTCTAGGATTTTAAGTCACCATATGACCAAGTAAGCAACCAACACACACCAAAAGTGTGTTTGTGTGTGGTTCGGCCAAAACTCACCCACAAGGACCATATGGTTCTTTTTTTATCAAGGTTCATGAATTAGGTCTTAAATTTGAATTTCAAGTCAAATGAAACACAAGTGGTCAAGTGATCACATGTATGTGTTGGTCATAAGGTTTTGTGCATGGTAGTGACTTCATAAGAGGTCACTATCTCTTTCTTACATAAACACATGCATAGTAAGACAAAAAAAGATACAAAGTATGCCTTTGATTTAATTTCAATGCTTTGGTGCAATATGGTATGGTTTATGCGTCATATTTATAAGAGTGGGTGAGGGATGAACGAAAAATTGACTAACAATTGAGAAAATGCGATAACTAAAGTTTACACGAAAAGATTTTGAGTTTTCAGGGTTCCGTTAGGTCAAAAACGCGAAAAACGTAATTTAAACGCTAAAGTATAAAAATAAATATCGGGAGTGATCGTAAACTACGAAACACTTAGAAAAGAAAAAATAACTCATATAATGTCTAAACTAATCAAAATCCAAAGTCAGAACGCGTCCGATGACATTTTTCATATTTCACGCGGGTTAACTTCCCGGTAAACTGCCAGACTCAAACGTAACGTATAAAAGTTAAAAATAATTGTCAGAAAAGTTTAAAATATTGACCTAAAATTTTTGGGGTGTGACAGTTCTTCTCATGAATCTTCAGTTGTCGTGATGCATATGCGATCACCTTGCTTCTCTGCATTAGCACACACCCGAATCCTTGATTTGACGCATCATAATAAACTACAAAGTCGTTTGTTCCATTAGGCAATAACAATATTGGCGTATTACACAAATTTTCCTTTAAGGTCTAAAAAGCTTCCTTTTGTTCCACGCCTCGCTCATACTTTTACTTCTTCTGCGTCAGTGTAGTGAGAGGTTTAGAAATCTTGGAAAAATTCATGATAAAACGTCGATAGTAAACTGCCAATCTCGGAAATGATCGGACCTCTGAGGTGTCTTTGGAGCTTTCTAATTCTTTACTGCTTCAATCTTACTTGGGTCCACATGAATATCGTTGTTGTTGGCCACGTGTCCTAAGAAATGTACCTCTTGTAACCAAAATTCACACTTAGAAAATTTGGCAAACAATCTCTCGTTCTTCAGTAACTCCAGTACTAACTTCAGATGAACCTCAAGATCCTCCTTAGACTTTGATTAGATCAAGATATCATCAATAAACACAATAACAAACTTGTCTAAATACGGCTTGCACACCCGGTTCATTAAGTCCATGAAAACCACTGGTGCATTGGTTAACCTAAAAGGCATAATCGTAAACCCAAAGTTCCCATACCGCGTCCTAAATGCAGTCTTTGGAATGTATTCTTCATGTACTCTTAGCTGATGGTACTCGGAACGAAGATTTATGTTAGAGAAATCACGCGAAACTTGTAACTGGTCGAACAAGTTGTCGATCCTGGGGAGATTCTTGATGACCAGCTTGTCCAACTCTCGGTAGTCTATGCACATTTAAAATGAACTGTCCTCCTTCTTAAACAACACATGTGCTCCCCACGAAGAGTGACTTGGTCGAGTAAAATGTATTTTTAATGAGTTCTAAGGGCTACAAACTAATGAATAGGGTAGCAAACGAATATCGAATCAAAGGCTAGAAAACATATAAGGGATTTCACAGACGCAGATAGATGCAGATCGAATGTCTTGAGAATCCTTTAAAAGAAATAATAGAATATACGTATCAATAGAAAATGCAAACAAAATAATCAACAAACTTACCACGACAAAAGGAACACATAACAAATAACAATACATATCAAATGAGAAGATAGAATTCATATACCAATAATCGACTTTACTTGAAAGAACCAACTAAATACTGTTAAAAAAATTCATTATAAAACAATAAAGAAAGTCGTCTAAAATAAAAAGAATCATTTTAAATCTTAAAATCGTCTTGAATATAATCTTTATAAAAATTCATCTTAAACATGGTTGTTATAGAAAATCCAGGGACATTTATTTAACGGTGTATCGTATTTTACCATTATGAATCAGTTTAACCTACTTTTCAAAAATAAGATTTATCAAGCATAAAAAAACAGTTTCATATCTTATTTGTAAGGATCATTTTTAACATATCTTATTCAAAAGGATCGTTTTAAACACATTTTTCATAAATATAAGGAGACATCCACATAAAAGCGGTATCACAACGTATTCATAAAATGAATTAAAAAAATAGTTTTCCCCAAGCCTCATCAAGATATAATTCAAAAGGATTTTTTTAGCTCATCCTCAATACAAAATATGCAACTCAAACAAAGGACATCGTAATACCAAAAGAGATTGCAAAATACCGTAAAGACTTTAACGCAAACCTATTGTTTGAAGGAGAACGAAAGTACAAGGAACCATACAATCAGAATAACAGTCAAATGAACACGTACAAGTGACATTCTGGCAAAGACATTACGAACCAAACAAAGAACATAAAAACTCATCTGTAATAACGATAAAAAGAACAACCATAGAGAAGCTTCGGTATTAACATGTCTAGAAAACTAAATGATATATAAAGAAGGGAGTAAATATTTATACTAACTTGTTACGAACAAACACCGCTAAAAAGAAAATTAGATATACATACGAGTTTTCAACGCCAGGAAAGAACCAACGAAACGTACCAATAGCCAAAAGAAGCAGATCCGAACAACCAATACATATCAAGATGTTGAATGGGAACGATAGAACATCCATATAGACATCGTACGAACAAAGAATGCTAAAATGAGAGTTAGATATCCTGGACGAACAACCCAATAATCATAATAGTAGAAATAAGAGGTATCCAATATATTCGAAATAGTTGGGCAGAAAGGAACTTGTTGACTATGCAACTAAGCCTAATAAAATCGCACATTAGTTAAGAGAAGAATCCCCTAACTATAAATAATCCTTATTGTAAAACCCTAAAATCAGAACAAGTGCAAAATTACCAAAATGCCCCTAATGTCAGAAAATTAAATAAAAGCATGAATAAAAATTCAATCAAGTGTTATAAATTATAAAGTACATCATGTGACAAGTATGAAATTTATATAAGATTAAAATATCTTATATTATGCAAGAAAAATAATTATTTATTATATATATGTATTTTGCCGAAATAATTATAAGTTAATTACTTATATTATACAATTAAATATTAAATAAAATAGGGAAATTATAAAATATTTTTAGGCAAAATTAAATCTGATTTTATCCCCTTGAATACCCAAAAAACTCGGCATTTTATGTTGTATATCTTTTATATACATTATTTTCATTTGTAAATTTCTCAAAAACCATTTCCGAAAACCCTAAATAATTTAGGTGGCGGCACAACATCTTTATACAGCAAGGGACGAATTTTCTAGGGTTCTTGGGAGTACAAGGGAGCTAAGAAAATTATTGGTTCATTGGTTTGAAGCTTGATTCGATTTATGGTGTTCTTTTGAATTCGAAATCCCTAGCCGAACTCAATAATTCATAAAATCATCCATAATTATTCAAGGTATTTTTATAACTCATTTTACATTATATAGATCTGATATGTTCATGAGAAAAATTACCATGCACGTTATTTTGATTTATTAATAATTGCAAGAATTGTATTCGGCTCTAAATAAATTTATACTTTCGATTTTATAATTTTTATGACTTGTATATATCATGTATGAACCAGATAAATTGTTAGAAAATTTTTATAAAAGGTTTAGATAATTATTGTGGAATTTCTAATTCTTGCCGATTTTGAATTATGAAAGAAATGAAGAAATAAATTGGAAAACGAATTAGGGTTAGGGTTTTTATATTTTTCCCAGGTCCAATGCATGCTAATGAATGTATAAAAATTATGAAATTATTGGGGGAAATTTTAATTAGGGTTTTGTGCATTTATTGGTTACCCGATTTGTGTTTTAAAAGTATAAGGGGGTGTTTTGTAATTTATGAAAAATGGGGCAGAGTATGGCATGTTAAAATAATGTATATATATGTGAAAAATAAGTAGAGGGAATAAATTGTCATTTGATACTTGGTTATTGGGAAAACATGATTAATAATATAAAATATATAAATCTTCGAATTGTATTTAAAACTGAAGGGACTAAAAGGTTAAATTATGAAAATACAAGGTATGATCATAATTAAAGTATAATTATGAAAAACCAATTTATATTATAAAGGCATGTCTTGCAAAAATGGATAATTAAAGATTAATGTTTTAATTAAATTAATAACTATAAGGCCTAAATTACGTAAATTATGTAAGATCAAGAATTTGGATTGTAAATACAGAAATGGAAACCTGCTAATTTATAAACATGGCTATATATGAAACTTACTATTTATAAGAAACCTGCTAATTAAAGAAACATGCCGATTATGGAAACTTACTATTTATAGAAACCTGCTAATTATAGAATACCTTGTTCAATTATGGAAACTTACTATTTATAGAAACCTGCTATTTTTAGAAAGTCTATTGTTGGGAAGTTTAATTATGGAAACTTATTAAACCAGGGAAGTTATCATTTATGGAAAGTTAATTAAGGAAAGTCTATGTTGGAAACTTACTATCATTAGAAGCTGCTATTTTTGGAAAGTACCCAATATAACAAGAATACTAATCATGAAACATATTAATCATGGAATATGTTAATCATGGAACGTACTAATCAAGGAATCATGCTAATTATAGAAAGTTACTAAAAATGGAAAGTAACCTTAATCATGAACAAGTAACTTATATATGTCCTTTAACATGTAGATCGCATTAAGCAGGAGTAGCTTCCATCTTCTTATCCATCTCTTTCCGTTACTGCTGGACATAAGGTACGGATATTCCGTCCTTTCAGTAAGTAAAAAAAAAAAAAAAAAAAAAAAAAAATAACCCTCCCAATTTTTCTTTCTTTCAGATGATTCAGCCCCAGAACTGCAATGCTTCCCTATTTATTGTCTTTTGCCATGATCTTTTACATGTTTTTGAAATCATGACTTATCCTATTGCCCGAGCCCCTATATATTCTCATGACAAGATTTACATGACTTACCACCTAGTCCATGGAGGTTATCTAGACCGTGACACATGAGGCACCGTTGTCCACGACTCTTTCCGCGTGAAGTGAATCACGCGACGTCCTTTTTCATGTTAACCAGATTATATTTCATGATTGTCCATTTTATTCAGGGCGTATGGGTTGCATCCCTAGTTTACATGTTTTACACGTTCCGGATATTGGTTTTGGTGGTGTTCTCTACATCCATCACATTGGAGCTGATCCCTCCACCCATATTGTTATAATAGGTCACCCCACTATACATGTTGAGGCAGCCCCACAATTATATGCATGTATTCACGACATTATTAATGACATGTATGATGATATGAGCCGAGGGCATTCCTTGTTATAAATTCTATACTAATCCACAATATCTCATGACATTTTACCCCCCCCCCCCTTTACTTTCTTATTACCATGCTTTACATGTTATTTCCTATCTTTATGACCATTCTCCGGTTTCCTCTGACACTCATGATCTTTTCCGCTGCTTATATTTATTATCCAGGAATTCATACTTATTGCTTACATTTTAAATAAATCCGTCACTGAGCGTTATGCTTCACGTATTTCTTTCTCTTCTTATACGGCAAGGGTAATCTAGAGGGAGATTAGGCTTGAGAGAGTGAGTGGCTTAGGAAGATGTGACCATTTAGCTTCCTTTCATATTTATCGGCAAGACACTTTGATGTGCTATACTAGCCATGGACACATGTTTTAGTCTTTAACTTCTTACGTTATTCATTTGATCTCATCATCGGACCGATGTTTGATTCCGTCTTTCCACTGATGTTCTATATAATCATTTATGACTTTATGCCTTTATTATGCTTTGATAGACACCATGATTAAGACGTTTCGTCCTACACTCCGGAGCGGGTATGGGTCGTTTCAATATGGTATCAGAGCTCAGCATCCGACCTATAGGCCTAAAACTTGACCTGTGAGGATTGGGTAGACATTAGGTTTCCCTTTCAGAATCGACGTTATCCTATCTGTCGCGTTTTGACCTTTTAACCGTTTAATCATTAAACCCTTTTTGCAAATGTCAGATGGTGAACACTCGTACCGATGCTGAACTCGCTGCGGCTGTTCAGGCAGCCGTAGACGCCATGCTCCCATAGATTCGCGAGCAGGTTCGCAAAGAATACCGCGCTGGTGCTTCGGGTGGTAATCCTCCACCAGCCACTATTCATACTTGGCTTGAGCGCTTCAATAAGCAGAAACCCTATTCGTTCGAGAAGGCAGTAGCCCCTGTTGATGCTGAGAATTGGATCTCCCATATGGAGAAGATCTTCGACATGATGGATTGTAATGATGCTTTTAAGACCAGATTGGCTGTGTATAAGTTCGAGGGTGACGCGTTGGCTTGGTGGAAGGCCTATAAGCAGGCCAAAGGAGGAGATGCGTGGGTCCTTACTTTGACTTGGGCAGCTTTCAAAGAGCTGTTCTTTCTTCAGTTTTTCCCTCGAGCCGAGCAAGAGCGCTTGAAGAGGGAGTACCATTCCATCCGCCAAAGGGCGAGTGAAAATAGTACTGAGTACATGCAGCGTTTCCTCCGCCTAGCTGGTTTTCTTGGACAGGCTGCTGGCACTGCAGAAGAACAGGCGAAGAACTTTCGTTGGGGTCTTCATAAGTCAATCCTTGACCATGTCATGTGTATACAGTTTACGGATGTTGCTCAGGTTGCGGATGCTGCACGCAACTTAGAAATCCTTCGTGACAGGGATGACTATGATAGGTCCGAACGTTCAGACAAGAGGTAAACCTTCAGTAATCAAATCTTTACGACCTTGTTTTATGTTTTACCTCCTTATCCTTATAATATGTACCGTTCAACTATTCTCCAGGCATAAGAGTGGAGACCGATATCAGTCGGCCACTCAGCAGAATAGTTACCGGGGTCATGATCAGAAAAATGACCGTCAAGGGTCTGACAGGCAGGGCGGTGGTGGTAACTACCGTAACAACAATAACAACAACTACTCTCGTGACAACAACAGGTCAAATCTTAATCGTTATCGTCTTTATCTGTTATATGATATGAATCTAACATCACGTCATGGTAACAGGAATTCTGGTGCTGGACGCGACCAAAGGAACAGAGGCCAGCAATCCCACCGATCTACCAACTCGGGTAAATCATTTGAAATAACAAGTTTATTCTCTATATGTCTCAAAGTTCATGTCTCACGATCTATCATTGAATCAGGTTCCCAGCAGTCCAGGGTACCCTCTGAGGGTTATACTCACCCTGTTTGCACCACATGTGGACGTAGACACCCAGGAGAGTGTCGTCGTGCTGCTGGTACTTGTTTCAAATGCGGCCAGGCTGGCCATCTTCAGCGGGACTGCAAGAAGAACACTGGTGCTAGTTCGTCTGGTCATGCTGACAAGAAGCCAGACGCATCAGGCCGTGTCTTTGCACTTACTCAGGATCAGGCCGCCAATACTTCAGGTACCATCACTGGTGCATTATTTATATTCGGACGTGCAGTGTTTGTTTTATTTGATACGGGTGCGACACATTCTGTGATATCTACCAAGTTTGCCTCATGTTTTACTATGACACCTATATTACTTGATCATGTATTATGTATATCCACGCCCATGAAAGACTCCGCACGTATTACCCATGTATATAGAGATCTTCCTCTACAGTTTGATGACAAGATTCGTTCAGTTAATGCACTTCCCTTGGATATGTGTGAATTTGACATAATTCTGGGTATAGACTGGTTAGCAGCACACCGTGCTACGATTGACTGTCATTCCCATCGTGTTATATTCGGCGATATTCATGCTCCTAAATTTATTTATCATGGTTCCTTACCGGGAAAATCTATGAAGATCATTTCCGCTTTAAAAGCACGTACCTTACTATCGCATGGCTGTGAAGGTTTTCTGGCTACCATTCATGACACGACTTCTGACGTTTCTTCTATTCATGATCAGCCGATTGTTTCCGAATTTCAGGACGTATTTCCGGAAGAACTTCCAGGAATACCTCCTATTCGCGATGTTGAGTTTAACATTGAGCTTATTCCCGGAGCTGAGCCAATCTCCAAAGCTCCTTATCGCATGGCACCGATTGAGTTAAAAGAGTTGAAGGATCAGTTACAGGAGTTGTTGGAGCGAGGTTTTATTCGCCCGAGTGTATCGCCATGGGGTGCACCGGTTCTGTTTGTCAAGAAGAAGGACGGTAGCATGAGATTATGTATCGACTACCGTGAATTGAACAAGATCACCATTCGTAATCGTTATCCCCTTCCACGTATCGATGATTTATTTGATCAGCTTCAGGGCGCTAAACATTTTTCCAAGATTGATTTACGATCTGGTTACCATCAGTTGCGAGTGAAAGAGCAGGACATTTCCAAGACTGCTTTTCGCACACGTTATGGTCATTATGAATTCTTGGTTATGCCTTTTGGTCTCACGAATGCTCCAGCTGTATTTATGGACTTGATGAACCGAGTTTTTCATGAATTCTTGGACAAGTTCGTCATCGTGTTCATTGATGATATTCTGGTCTTCTCTAAGTCTAAAGAAGAACACGAGGAGCATCTCCGCACTGTTCTACAGATTTTACGACAGGAGAAATTATATGCCAAGTTTTCCAAGTGCGAATTTTGGTTGAGTAAGGTGGCATTTCTGGGTCACATTGTTTCAGCAGAAGGAATTACTATGGATCCGGCGAAGGTTGAGGCTATCACCAAATGGCCAAGACCGACGTCTGTGACCGAAGTACGGAGTTTTCTTGGATTAGCAGGTTATTACCGCAGATTCGTAGAGGGTTTCTCACGATTAGCCTTACCCTTAACCAAGCTTATGCGAAAAGGTGAGAAGTTTGTATGGAATGAAGAGCGAGAAAAGAGCTTTGAAGAGCTTAAGCAACGTTTGGTTTCCTCGCCTATTCTTACTCTTCCATCTGGTACAGGTGGATTCCAGATTTACAGTGATGCTTCTAAGAAGGGTCTTGGTTGTGTACTCATGCAGCATGGGAGTGATTGGCCTATGCCTCACGGCCAAAATAAAAGCCCTATGAGGTGAACAATCCTACTCATGATCTGGATTTAGCAGCCGTTGTCTTCGCTCTCAAAATTTAGAGACACTATCTTTATGGCGAATCATGTGATATTTTTACCGATCATAAGAGTCTCAAATATATTTTCACTCAGCGAGAATTGAATATGAGACAGAGACGTTGGTTGGAGTTACTAAAGGATTATGACACCAACATTCAGTACCATCCGGGTAAAGCGAATGTAGTGGCTGATGCTTTGAGTAGGAAGTCGGGAATGATAGCTGGCATCAAGGTGGAAGAAGAGATTATTTGTGACCTTGAGCGTTTGGATATCGAGTTATGTGTTCGTGGACAGAATGGTTTCTGGGCTAGTCTGAGGGTTGAGCCTAACCTAATTTCTCAGATTAAGGCAGCTCAGAAGGATGACGGTGAAATCTGGGCAATTATTCAGAATATTGATAAGCAGACAGAGTTTCGTGTTGATGACGATGGCATTTTATGGCAGGGTACTAAATTATGCGTACCAGAGGATCCTACACTTCGAGAAGCCTTGATGACTGAGGCCCATAGTTCTCCATTTTCAATCCATCCAGGTTCGACGAAGATGTACCACGATCTCAAGCAACACTTTTGGTGGAGTGGTATGAAGCGCGATGTGGCTACGTTTGTGTCAAAGTGTTTAACATGTCAGCAGGTTAAGATTGAACACCAACGTGCAAGTGGCTATTGCAACCGTTAGAGATTCCTGTTTGGAAGTGACGAAATTATCCATGGATTTGTTACGGGTTACCACGGACTCAGAGGAAGCACGATGCTATCTGGGTTGTTGTAGATCGCTTGACTAAATCGGCACATTTTCTTCCTATCCGTAAGGATTACCCCGTTAGTAAATTGGCAGAAATGTTCCAACAAGAAATTGTTCGATTACACGGTACTCCGTCAGCGATCGTATCAGATAGGGATCCACGTTTCACGTCTCGTTTCTGGAAAGGTTTACAGAAAGCTTGGGGAACCAGGCTCAAGTTTAGTACAACTTTTCATCCTGAGACCGACGGACAGTCGGAGCGTACGATTCAAACATTAGAGGATATGTTACGTTCATGTGCTTTAGAATGGGCAGGAAATTGGGATGACTATATATGGTCTTGTGGGAGTTTGCCTACAATAAACAGTTGCTTGCGGCATTTAAATGGCTCCTTCGAGTGTTGTTGGTAGATATGTCGTGCTACTATTTGTTGGATCAGGTCGTTGAAAGTATTCTTGAGGGTCCGGAGGATGATTGAGGTGACTAATGAAAAGGTCGCCGTCGCCAGGGAAAAGCTTAAGGAAGCTCAAGATCGTAGAAGAGTTTACGCGACAGGACATCCAGAGCGTTAGAGTTTCCAGCGGGTGAACTGTTTTCTTGAAAGATCACTACACGTTGAAGTCAGGCGTTTTGGTATCAAGGGCAAGCTTAGTCCTCGTTTCATAGGACCGTTTGAGATTCTTGATCACGTTGGTGAGGTTTCCTATCATTTGGCGTTACCTCCTTAGCTATCTCATGTTCACAATGTGTTTCATGTATCATTACTCAAAGGTTATAAGTATCATCTCTTCACGTTGTCTCTTATCATTCGATCAGATCCGTGAGGATTTATCTTATACAAATAGGAAGGCCTGAGTCTATTATAGACCGTAAGGACAGAGTCATGAGGAACAGCGACCCCTTTTTGTCAAAATACTTTGGAGGAATCATCCCGAGCGGGAAGCCACTTGGGAGACGATGAGTATATACGGACTTCTTATCCTCCATTTTCTTCCATGATCTGTTTGTATCATCTTTTAGGGTGAGAACATTGCTTATTTCAAACGTGTGAATACAAGTGCAATTACTCATTACTGATTGGTCTAAGTCCTGATTTAACCCAAGTTGCTATCTGCCTGATTTATCATGTGTAAAACCTAAAAATTTCAATAAGTGTAAAATTACCAAAATACCCCTAATGCAAGAAAATCTATAAAAGCTTAAATAAATTTCAGTTTAATTATAGAAATTATGAAAATACAATATATAGCAATTATGAAATTTTTGTAAGATCAAAATACTTTATGTTATACAAGGAAATTAATTAAAATTATAAATATAGGTATATATGCCGAATTATGTATAATAAATTAATTATGCATTATTATTAATATTAAATAAAATATGGATAAATATATAATAATTATGTAAATAATAAAACCTGATTTTATTCCATTTGAAATGCCCTAGGACTCGGCCAAACTTGTTTATGTATATCTTTTTACATTTTCATTTGCTAAATCATTAAAAACAAAAAAACCGAAACCCTAAATAAATTAAGTGGCGGCATAAAAGAATTCTCCAGGGCTTGCACGATTTTTCTAAGACTATTTGAAGGTTAAGGAGTGTGGGAAAAATAGTGGGAAGCTTGGGGTGTGCTTGGTTCGATTTTGGTTATTGATTTGGGTTCGAAAAGCTCTACCGGGTTCATAAATTCATAAAATCCCTAAGGATCATCCAAGGTATTTTTACAACTCACTTTTCATCATATAAATTCGATCTATGCATAAGAAAAATGTTCATTCATTTTATTTTGATTTTATAAATCAAATCATATTCGAAACCCTAATTTCTAGCTAGTATTGAAATCGGCATAAAAACTATTTGTAAAATTGATTTTATATTTTTCTAAGGTTGTTCATATCACATATAACTCAGAAAAATTGTTGGAAAAATTTAGAAGTAATTCGAATAATTATTGGAGATTTATCATTGTTTGCCAATTTTCGAAAATAAGGAAAAAGGAAAGAAACGAATTAGGGTTAGGGTTTTTATATTTTTCCCAGGTCCAATACATGCTAATGAATGTATAAAAATTGTGTAATTATTGGGGAAAATTTTAATTAGGGTTTTGTGCACTTATTTGTTACCCGATTTGAGTTTTAAAAGTATAAGGGGGTGTTTTGTAATTTCTGAAACTTTGGGGTCTGATTTAAGCATGTTATTATATTTGTTATGATCTGAGAAAAATAAGTTGGGGGGTAGAAAATGTCATTTTGATATTATTTATGTAAACCTTACTATTTATAGAAACCTGCTATTTATAGAAACATGCTATTTATGGAAACTTACTATATATAGAAACCTGCTATTTTTGGAAAGTCTATTTTTAGAAAGTCTATTTTTGGAAAGTTTAATTATGGAAACTTATTAAATCAGGAAAGTTATCATTTATGGAAAGTTAATTAAGGAAAGTCTATTTTTGGAAACTTACTATAATTAGAAGCTGCTATTTTTGGAAAGTACCCAATATAACAAGAATACTAATCATGAAACATACTAATCATGGAATATGTTAATCATGGAACGTACTAATCAAGGAATCATGCTAATTATAGAAAGTTACTAAAAATAGAAAGTTACTAAAAATAGAAAGTTACAAAAAATGGAAAGTAACCTTAATCATGAACAAGTAACTTATATATGTCCTTTAACATGTAGATCGCATTAAGCAGGAGTAGCTTCCATCTTCTTATCCATCTCTTTCCGTTACTGCTGGACATAAGGTACGGATATTCCGTCCTTTCAGTAAGGACATTCTTTCTTTTCATGATTCATCTCCAGAACTGCTATGCTTCCCCATTTTTATGTCTTTTGCCATGATCCCTTACACGTTGATTTCATGACTTATTCTATTGCCCGAGCTATATATATATATGCATGACCATGATTTACATGACTTACCACCTAGTCATGGAGGTACCATGACCGTGACACATGAGGCACCTGTGTCACGACTCTTTCGCGTTGAGAGTGATTTCACGCGGCGTCCCTTTTCATGTTACCAGATTATATTTCATGTTTGGCCATTATTATTCAGGGGCGTATGGGTGCATCCTAGTTTACATGTTTACACGTTCATGGTGATTGGTTGGTGTGTGCTCTACATCCCATCACATTGGAGCTGATCCCTCCACCTATATTATTATAAGAGGTCACCCCTCTATTACATGTTGAGGCAGCCCCTCTGTACTATATGCATGTATTCACGACATTATTATTATGACATGTATGATTATATGAGCTCGTGGGCATTCCTTATTATTTATGTTTATACTATCCATGATATTTCATGACATCTTTACTTCGTATTACCATGCTTTACATGTTTATTTCCTATTCTTCATGACGCATTCTCCAGGTTTCCTCATGACACTTTTGATCTTTCCGCTACTTTGAGTTTACTATCCAGGATTCATACTTATTAATTACATTGTTATTATATCCGTTCACTGAGCGTTATGCTCAGCTTCTTTCTCTTTCTTATACGGCAGGTATCTAGAGGGAGATTGGGCTTGAGAGAGTGTGTGCTTAGGAAGTGACCATTTAGCTTCCTTTCTTTTTATCGCAGACACTTTGATGTGCTATACTATCTTGGACACATGTTTTAGTCCTTTAGACTTCTTTTACGTTATTCATGTTGATCTCATAAACGGGAGCCGATGTTTGATTCCGGCTTTCCACTTTGTTCTATATTATCATTTATGACTTTATGCCTTTATTATGCTTTGATATGACACCATGATTATGACGTTTCGGCCTACTCTCCGGAGCGGGTTTGGGTCGTTACAATTATGGTATCAGAGCTCAGGCTTTCGACCTGTAGGCTCTAAAACTTGACCTGTGAGGGAATTTGGGTAGACATTAGGTTACGTCAGAATCCGTCGTTTATCTTCTGTCGCGTTTGACCCTTTTAACCGTTTAATCACCTAACCCCTTTTTGCAAATGTCAGATGGTTGAACACTCGTACCGATTGCTGAAACTCGCTGCGGCCGTTCAGGAGACGGTGGATGCCATGCTCCCACGATTCTGCGAGCAGATTCCGCATCGAGCAGGTTCGCGAAAAGAATCCAGCCTTGTGATATTCTGGGTGGTAATCTCACAGTCACTATTCATACTTGGCTTGAGCGCTTCAATAAGCAGAAACCCCATTCGTTCGAGAAGGCAGTAGCCCCTGTTGATGCTGAGAATTGGATCTCCCATATGGAGAAGATCTTCGACGTGATGGATTGTAATGATGCTTTTAAGACCAGATTGGCTGTGTATAAGTTTGAGGGTGACGCGTTAGCTTGGTGGAAGGCCTATAAGCCTGGCCAAAGGAGGACGATGTGTGGAGTCCTTACCTTGGACTTGGGCAGCTTTCAAAGAGATGTTCTTTTCTTCAGTTTTTTCCTCGAGCAGAGCAAAGAGCGTTTGCACGAGGGAGAGTACCATTCCATCCGCCAAGGGCGAGTGAAAGTTAGTACTAAGTACATGGCAGCGTTTCCTCCGCCTAGCTGGTTTTCTTGGACAGGCTGCTGGTACTGCAGAAGAGCAGGCGAAGAACTTTCGTTGGGGTCTTCATAAGTCAATCCTTGACCATGTCATGTGTATACAGTTTACGGATGTTGCTCAGGTTGCGGATGCTGCACGCAACTTAGAAATCCTTCGTGACAGGGATGACTATGATAGGTCCGAACGTTCAGACAAGAGGTAAACCTTCAGTAATCAAATCTTTACGACCTTGTTTTATGTTTTACCTCCTTATCTTTATAATATGTACCATTCAACTATTCTCCAGGCATAAGAGTGGAGACCGATATCAGTCGGACACTCAGCAGAATAATTATCGGAGTCACGATCAGAAAAATGACCGTCAGGGATCTGACAGGCAGGGGCTTATGGTGGTGGAACTACCGTAAAACAATAACAAACAAGTACTCTCGTGACTAAACAGGTCAATTTAATCGTTATCGTCTTTATCTGCTATATGATATGAATCTAACATCACGACATGGTAACAGGAATTCTGGTGCTGGACGCGACCAAAGGAACAGAGGCCAGCAAACCCACCGATCTACCAACTCGGGTAAATCATTTGAAATAACAAGTTTATTCTCTCTATGTCTCAAAGTTCATGTCTCATGATCTATCTTTGAATCAGGTTCCCAACAGTCCAGGGTACCCTCTGAGGGTTTTCTCTCCCTGTTTGCAACACATTGTGGACGTAGACACCAGGACGAAGTGTCGTCGTACTGCTCGGTACTTTGCTTCAAATGTGGCCAGCTGGTCATCTTCAGCGGGACTGCAAAAGACAGAAACTGGTGTAGTTTAGTTCGTCTGTCATGCTGACAAGAAGCAGACACATCTAGGCCGTGTCTTTGCACTTACTCAGTAGCAGGACGCAATACTTCAGGTTACCATCACTGGTGCATTATTATACTTCGGGAGTGCAGTGTTTGTTTTATTTGATACTGGTGCGACACATTCTGTGATATCTGCCAAAGTTTGAATTGCCACATGTCCTTTAACTATGAACCTATATTACTTGATATGTTATTTATGTATATCCATCGCCCATGAAGACTTCAGCTCGGATTACACTCTGATATAGAGATCTTCCTCTACAGTTTGATGACATGATTTCGTTCAGTTATGCACTTCCTGGATATGGGTGAATTTGACATAATTCTAGAATGGACTGGGTTTGAGCTAGCCACACGTTGCTACAGATGATGTCCATTCCGTCGTGTTATATTCGGCGATATTCCTGCTCTGAATTTATTTATCATGGTTCATTACGGGAAAACCTATGAAGATCAGTTCCGCTTTAATAGCACGTACCTTATTATCGCAGGTTGTGTGAGGTTTTCTGGCTACCATCATGACACGACTTCTACGTTTCTCTTCTAGTCTTGATCAGTCCGATTGTTTCCGAATTTCTGGACGTATTTTCGGAAGAAATTCCAGGAAGTACCTCCTATTCGCCGATGTTGAGTTTAGATTGAGCTTATTTCACGGACATTTCTCCCACCCCCCCCCCCCCCCCTTTTTCTTTTCCCCCCCCCCCCCCCCCCCCCCCCCCCCCCCCACGGAGCTGAGCCTATCTCAAAAGCTCCTATCGCATTGGCACGATTGGTTAATAAGAATTGAAGGCATCAGTTACATGAGTTGTTGGAACGAGGTTTATTCGCCCGAGTGTATGCCATGGGGTTGCACCGGTTCTGTTTGTCCATAAGAAGGACGGTGAGCATGAGATTATGTATCGACTACCGTGAATTGAACAAGATCACCATTCGTAATCGTTATCCCCTTCCACGTATCGATGATTTATTTGATCAGCTTCAGGGCGCTAAACATTTTTCCAAGATTGATTTACGATCTGGTTACCATCAGTTGCGAGTGAAAGAGCAGGACATTTCCAAGACTGCTTTTCGCACACGTTATGGTCATTATGAATTCTTGGTTATGCCTTTTGGTCTCACGAATGCTCCAGCTGTATTTATGGACTTGTTGAAACCGAGTTTTTTCATGACTTCTTGGACAAGTTTCGTCATTCGTGTTCATGAAAGATTTATGGTCTTCTCTAAGTCTAGAGAAGAACACAGAGGAGCATCTCCGCATGTTATAATGATTTTACGACAGGAGAAATTATATGCCAAGTTTTCCAAGTGCGAATTTTGGTTGAGTAAGGTGGCATTTCCGTGACCGAAGTACAGAGTTTTCTTGGATTAGCAGGTTATTACCGCAGATTCGTAGAGGGTTTCTCACGATTAGCCGTTAACCTTATCCAAGCTCTATGCGAAAAAGGTGAGAAGTTTGTATGGAATGAAGAGCGAGAAAAGAGCTTTGAAGAGCTTAAGCAACGTTTGGTTTCCTCGCCTATTCTTACTCTTCCATCTGGTTCTGGTGGATTTCAGATTTACAGTGATGCTTCTAAGAAGGGTCTTGGGTGTGTACTCATGCAGCATGGGAAAGTGATTGCCTATGCCTCACGACAACTAAAGCCCTATGAGGTGAACTTCTATCCATGATCTAGAGTTCAGCAGCGTTGTCTTCGCTCGCAAAATTTGGAGACACACCATTTATGGCGTTAGTCGTGTGTTATTTTTACGATCATAAGGGGCGCCTTAAAATTATTTCTTCAGCAGCGAGAATTAACTTGAGACAGAGGCGTTGGTTGGAGTTATTGAAGGATTATTTATGAAACTAAACTCAGGTGCCATCCGGGTAAAGCAAATGTGGTGGCTGATGCTTTGAGTAGGAAGTCGGGTATGATAGCTGGTATCAAAGTGGAAGAAGAGATTATTCGTGACCTTGAGCGTTTGGATATCGAATTATGTGTTCGTGGACAGAGTGGTTTCTGGGCTAGTCTGAGGGTTGAGCCTAACCTAATTTCACAGATCAAGACAGCTCAGAAGGATGACGGAGAAATCTGGGCAATTATTCAGAATATTGATCAGCAGACCGAGTTTCGCGTTGATGACGATGGCATTTTATGGCAGGGTACTAAATTATGCGTACCAGAGGATCCTACACTTCGAGAAGCCTTGATGACTGAGGCTCATAGTTCTCCATTTTCGATTCATCCAGGTTCGACGAAGATGTACCACGATCTCAAGCAACACTTTTGGTGGAGTGGTATGAAGCGCGATGTGGCTACGTTTGTGTCAAAGTGTTTAATCTGTCAGCAGGTTAAGATTGAACACCAACGTGCAAGTGGACTATTGCAACCGTTAGAGATTCCTGTTTGGAAGTGGGACGAAATATCCATGGATTTTGTTACCGGGTTACCACGGACTCAGAGGAAGCACGATGCTATCTGGGTTGTTGTAGATCGTTTGACTAAATCGGCACATTTTCTTCCTATCCGTAAGGATTACCCCGTTAGTAAAATAGCAGAAATGTTCCAACAAGAAATTATTCGATTACACGGTACTCCATCAGCGATCCGTGCAGATAGAGATCCACGTTTCACGTCTCGTTTCTGGAAAGGTTTCAGAAAGCTTAGCTGGAACCTGGCTTAAGTTTAGAACAGCTTTTCAGTGACATTGTTTGGGAAAGCAAAAAGGAAATTCTTGCTTCTCCACATCCACGAAAGACCACACCTTTAGTTCAAAGCTGTCAGAGAGATCCTGAAGCTCCAGCATTGTCTCTGATAAATCAAGATCTTTTGTATTTGAAGAAAGGAAATTCAGGGCCTGAGAAGATAGTGTTGTCACTTCACAAGTTTCCTGCAATTATCTTCAATGATGTTGATATCGAAGAACGGACTTCCAGATGGGTGAATAAGTGTGTAAAGAAATTTAATCCTTATGCTCGGTATGGTGTTGAACATTGGAAGAATCCTCATGCAAAGATCTTCTACATAAAGATGCAGAAAGAGCCTGGAAAACCAAAGGAAGTTGTTTATTCGAATTCAAAGATCATTCAAGTTATCAAGACGTACTGGGAACTGGGCCATGAACACAAGTTCATCACAGAGATAGTTGCAAGAAGAGCCAATGAGTGCATAGTGTCAATTACCGAGCCTGATTACAAGAATCTCAATAAGAATGATATTGAGGATATGTACTTGCTGATCATGAATGGCAAGGTACCTGATTATGCAGAAACAGGTTTGATGTGGTCTTTATCAGTTTTCATCAGAAGTTCAGTGATATGGGAAAGAGTGCATGACTTTCAACTTGGAATAGAAGTTATCAACCAAAAGTTAATCTTACTGCACCAACAATATCTTTCTCAGGAATTGAAAAGCACAAAATGTTCTCCACCATCTATGAGCCCGTGCATGGAATAATATACAAGAATAGCAAGAAAGAGAAAAGGATGATGAGAAATTCAGAGATTCATAAGTTTTGTGATGCAACACTAAAGAGAGTATTAGAAGGTCTAAAGAGTTACAATAATGATGTTAAGTATGGCTATATACAAAGAGATCTCACCGAAGATGAGGTTGAGTATTTTAAATTGTTTAAAGAAGAAATTGAAGTGAGATTAAAGTATCGCAACCAGATGAGACGATAGGAGATGTATGTGAATGGAAGACCATTTGGACCACGAAGGGAACGCCCAGAATAATCAACCCTGAGGGGGAGATTGTTAGGTTCATGAAAAGTGTCGATTATATGGTTTTATTATATTTAGTTATTAGTCTTTATTTTGTTAAGAATAAAGTAGCTTGTAATAAGGTTTATTATGCTAAAAGAAATAAATAGCATAATTACCCAAGTATAGGGACTAGAAGTAAAACATTAGAAAAATAAAGGAAGGGAAGCTTCTTTCCCTCTCCTATAAATACCCCTCTTAATCACCATTAGAAGGGTAAGCCTTATAATAAACTTTTCCTTTTTCCCTCTATTTTATAATATTTGAAAATTAAATACTTGCCTTCCTCTACTATTCTCTCTAAGCTTTCATGGTTGATTATGTATGATTCAAGATAAACAAGACCTAACAGTACGGGTCCGAACACTCAGTTTTGCAAGCAATCAATCTTCAGAAAGCCACCTTCTTTCTCTGGACCAAAACTCTATCCTGTCACTCCTTTTTCCAAAATCTAAGGGTCTTCCCAAGATCGATGAGACATATGCTTTGTCAAAACCAGTCACTTCAAACTCGGCACCCACACCACAAGAATCAAAAGTTGTGAAAAATGTCAACGTGATTGCCCCTGGAATGTTTAGGATTAATCCTCTCAAGACCTCTAGGGAAGGAAAGTCTTTGCCAAACAAACCCATAAATGCAAGCGTTGGGACAAATTCGATCACTGTTTCACAACCTCATGTCATCACTAAGAAAGATGCTAATTCTGACTCAAATGGTTTGTCTTCTACAGGAATAAATATCACTGCTAAGAACAGAAGGCCACAACCTAGGAGCAATACAAAGAATGATAAGGTCCCTTCTGCGTCTAAGAGTAGTTGCATCAAGAATAAAGAAGTTAAAGTAGAAGAACATCATAGGAATTTATTGCTTTCTAAGAAAAAGAAACATGTGTCATTTGAATGTAATAACATTAAGCTTGCTATTCGGAATGCTAAAACTAAAGTTGTTTGTGCTATGTGTAATCAATGTTTGATTACTGCTAATCATGATGTCTGTGTGCTTAAGTATGTGAATGGCATGAACTCTCGTGGTAAGACTCAATAGGCAAATGTTTCTTACATTGAATATAAACAGAAACATAAGCCAGCGGTTAAGAAACCTAGGAAAGTAGATTCCAGAGAAAGACTTGCTTCATCTACACCTAGTGAACCTAGTATTTGCTGTAGGTGGTCACCAACTGGAAGATTTTTTTGATTGTATTGGCAAAATAATAAAATCCAGGGACTCAAATGGTCAATCTGACAATTATAATGGTGTTAATGCATGTACTTCTAACCCTCAGGAACCTTCTAGCAAACGGTTTCTAAATCCCACTTCCTTTCTTGGCAGGTTATCCAGATTTGTTTATGGTGCGTCGACTCGGGTTGTTCCAAGCATATGACCGGGAATCTAAAGCTTCTCATCAATTTTGTCTAGAAGTTCTTGGGAACCGTTCGCTTTGGAAATGATCATGTTGCTGCAATTCTGGGTTCTGGTGATCTTCAATGGGGAAATATCTTGATCACCAGGGTTTATTTCGTTGAGGGCTTGGGGCATAACCTGTTCTCGGTTGGGAAGTTTTGTGATTCAAATTTAGAGGTCTCCTTTAGAAGAAACACATGTTTTGTTAGAAATCTCGAAGGAGTTGATTTGTAAAAAGGAAATCATACAACAAACCCTTACACCATCAATCTCCATGATATGGCCTCTGCATCCCCAGTTTGCCTCATGGCTTGTGCTACTTCTATCAAGTCATGGTTATGGCATCAACGTTTATCCCACCTTAACTTCGACACCATAAATGACCTTGCCAGAAACGATCTTGTCACTGGTCTTCCAAAGTTCAAATACCATAAAGAACATCTTTGTCCCTCTTGTGAGCAAGGAAAAAGTAAAAGGGCATCTCACCCACCCAAACCAGTTCCAAATTCTAAGAAGAGGTTACACCTTCTTCATATGGATTTGTGTGGTCCAATGGGAATCGCTAGCATAAATGGAAAGCGGTATGTTCTGGTGATTGTAGACGACTACTCCCATTACACTTGGGTAGTCTTTCTCAGATCAAAAGATGAAGCACCAGAGGAGATTAAAACCTTTCTCAAGAAAATTACAATTCTACTACAAGCTCTAGTCATTATTGTAAGAACCGAAAACGGCATAGAATTTAAGAACCAAGTGCTTCAAGAATACTTTAATAGTGTTGGCATCTCCCACCAAGCATCTTCTATCCGTACCCCTCAACAAAACGGAGTAGTGGAACGAAGAAACAGCACGCTTGTGGAGGATGCTAGAACAATGTTGATCTTTTCTCATGCACCGTTATTCTTATGGGCTGAAGCAATTGCTACTGTGTGCTACACTCAAAACCGCTCCATCATTCACCGTCGGTTTGACAAAACACCATACGAGCTTATGAACGGAAAAAAACCAGATATCTCCTTTCTTTATGTATTTGGGGCTCTCTGTTATCCCAAGAATGATCATGAAGATATTGGGAAGCTTGGTGCAAAAGGTGATATTGTCTTTTTCATTGGTTATTCTGCTAATTCCTATGCTTACAGAGTTCACAATCGGAGGACAAAGAAGATCATAGAGACAATGAATGTGTCATTTGATGAGCTTTCAGCCATGGCTTTTGAACAAAGCAGTTTAAAACCTAGGATACAAAGCATGACGTCTGGACAAATCAGTTTAGGACTCGATCTTCCTTATGCTTCGTCAACAATAACAACTCAACGACCAACTGAAGGTGAATTGGATTTACTGCTTGAAGCTATGTATGATGATCATATTGGTGGTCAACCGTCAGCTGCTCCAAGAAATGTTCCGGCTGCTCAAGCACCTCAAGTTCTTTAGACTCTAAGGGCAACTACAACATCAGCAGACACTGCCCCGACACCAACAAATTCATCCTATCAAGCAACAAGTATTCCAAGCACTTCACAGAATATTAACGAGCTCAAAACACAACAACAACATGTTCAGCATCAACCCGCAACAATTACTGACAATGTTCCAAATGCTATGTTCGATGACAATACGTTTATAAATCCTTTTGCTACTTCATCCACAAGTGTTGCTGAATCATCATCTTCACAATATGTGGATCCATCGAACATGCATACGTTTTACCAACTATACCCTCATGATCATTAGTGGACTAAGGATCACCCTCGGGAACAAGTGATAGGAGAACCCTCATGACTAATTTTGACAAGAAATCAATTAAGAACATATGGTGACATGTGCATGTATGCATTAACGGTGAGCACAATGGAAGCAAAGAATGTCAACAAGGCTATGACCGACCCTGCATGGATTGAATCAATGCAAGAAGAGCTTCTTCAGTTCAAAAGGCTTGATATATGGGTGTTAGTTCCTCCTTCGAATAACATAAAACCTCTTACGTTGAAATTGTTATTAAAAAACAAGCATTATGAAGAGAACACGGTCATCCGAAAAAAGACTCGTCTGGTTGTGCGAGGGTACCGCCAAGAGGAAGGAATAGATTTCAAAGAATCCTTCGCTCCGGTTGCTAGAATGGAATCTATCAGGATATTTTTGGCATATGATGCATACAAATCGTTCACGGTGTTTCAAATGGACGTAAAAACTGCATTGTTGCATGGTACGCTAAAAGAAGACGTGTACGTGTGTCAACTTGAAGGTTTCATCGATGCTGATCATCCAAGCCATGTCTACAAGTTAAAGAAGGCACTATATGGGTTAAAGTAAGCACCAAGGGCATGGTATGACGAATTGTCAACATTTCTCCTACAGAGTCACTTCTTCAAAGGCACCATTGATCTGACATTGTTTATAAGACGCTTCGAAGATGACATCTTAGTGGTACATGTCTATGTTGATGATATTATCTTTGGTTCTACACACCCTAGGTATACCTAAATTTTTCTGACCTTATGAAAAGCCGCTTTGAAATGTCAATGATGGGGAAATGACGTTTTTCCTTGGTTTACAAGTTAACCAATCCTCCTGTGGCATCTTTATAAACCAGTCCAACTACGTGTTAGAAATCCTTAAAAAATATGGAATGAAATCATGTGATCCCATTAGTACTCAAATGGAGATCAAAGACAAGCTTAACCTTGATCAAAATGGGTCTCCAGTCGATGCAACAAAATATTGTAGCATGATTGGTGCCCTAATGTATCTTACATCTAGTAGACCGGACATTGTACATGCTATTTGTTTATGTGCTCGGTACCAGGCTAAGCTGACCGAGAAATACCTCAAGGAGGTTAAAAGGATCTTTCTTTATCTTCGAGGAACCGTTAATACGGGCTTTGGTATACGAAGGATTCTGGCTTTGAACTAACCGGATTTTCAGATGCTGATTATGCGGGATGTAAAGACCCCTTCAAGAGTACTTCCGGTGGAGCTCAATTCATAGGAGAAAATCTAGTTAGCTGGTCCTTAAAGAAACAAGACTATATAGCGTTGTCAACCGCAGAAGCAGTATATGTGTCTCTATCCGCTTGCTGTGCCCAAGTCCTTTGGATGCGAACACAGTTAACGGATTATGGCTATCACTTCAACAAGATTCCAATCTATTATGATTCAAAATCAGCCATAGCCATATCCTGCAACTTGGTCCAACACTCGAGAATAAAAGACATCATTGTCTGCTACCATTTCATAAAGGAACACGTGGAAAAGGGTACGATTGAACAGTATTTTGTCAAAACGAATTACCAATTGGCCGACCTCATCACCAAAGCTCTTCCAGTAGATCGATTCAACTATTTGGTTCATCGCCTTGGTATGCACAGCTTATCTCCTCAGGAACTTGATCGTCTTGCAAAATCATTGTAATTCTTTATATATATTTTATCAGAAAAACAAATTATAAAAATATAAAACCTATAAAAGCAAAATACAAAATCAAAAATTTCTAAAATACAAAAATAATCATCTCCGACATGTCTCTTGTTAGGAATTAAGGGCTTCTACAAGTTTCTACTGGTGGTTCAACTTAGTACTGCCAAGCTAAGTTAGTACTGCTAGTGTTATAGTTAGTACTACCAATACAAAATATTAGTACTGTTAGTTTATTAGTACTGTTAGTTATAATAGTTAGTATTCATAGTTTCAAGATTATTCTATAACTTTGATTGTGTTTAAAATATTGAAAGTTTAGCAAGGTCTTGTTTTACTGTTTCATTGTTCTTCTTAGTATTGCAAACTAGATTCCGCATAGTTTGTAGTATTCGCAATCTTAGTTTTTACTATAGTTGTTTTGGATCTATCCAACACAACTAAATTTTAACAAGCTAAGTAAGATCTGTTCAAAAGGGATCAACAAGTGGTATCAGAGCTTGTTGAGAAACTTTGAATAAGAAAACACTACATCTATACAAGATCTCATATTCAAAGAGAAGATGGAGTCACAATCCAAAGCTACCCAAACAATGTCTGCACTAAAACTTCCAGTACTCAAAACTAGAGACTATGATCTCTGGAGCATGAGAATGGAGCAATATCTTACTCACACTGATTATGCTCTTTGGGAGGTTATTGTGAATGGTGATGCACCTGCTGCAATTGCATCAGCTAGTGTTGGTACTGAAGGTCCCATTCCTCCTAAAACTACTAAACAAAAGCTAGCAAGGAAGAATGAATTAAAAGCAAAAAGCACTTTGTTGTTGGCCATTCCTGTTGAGCACCTATTGAAGTTTCATAGAATCAAGGATGCAAAGACCTTATGGGAAGCAATCAAGGCCAAGTTTGGAGGCAACAAAGAATCAAAGAAAATGCAGAAAACCATTCTGAAGCAGCAATATGAGAATTTTGCTGCATCAAGATCTGAAGGACTGGATAAAACCTATGATAGGTTTCAGAAACTCATTAGACAATTGGAAATTCATGGTGAAGTTATCTCTCAGGAGGATGCAAATCTGAAGTTTTTGAGAAGTCTACCATCAGCTTGGAACAATATTGCTTTAATCATGAGAAACAAATCTGATCTAGACACATTGAGCATGGATGATTTATACAACAATTTGAAGGTGTATGAAGCTGAGATTAAAGGCTAATCAGGCTCAAGCTCAAACTCTCAGAATGTGGCTTTTGTATCTTCAGAAAACACTAGCAGTACTAATGAAGCAGTTAATACTGCTCATGAAGTTTCTACTGCTAGTTCACAGGGACAAGATCCTTCCTCAACTTATGCTGATGATGTCATGTTTTCCTTCTTTGCTAATCAATCTAATACTCCACAATTGGACAATGAAGATCTGGAGCAGATTGATACTGATGATCTAGAAGAAACAGATCTCAAATGGCAGGTGACCATGCTTACCATGAGGGTGAAGAGATTCTTAAAAAAGACAGGAAGGAATCTGAATTTCAATGGCAAAGAAACTGTTGGCTTTGATAAGACAAAGGTTGAATGTTACAACTGCCACAGGAGAGGTCACTTTACTAGAGAATTCAGGGCACCAAGGAATTAGGGGATTAGAAATGGAGATGCTCCAAGAAGGAATGCAACAGTGGAGACTCCTGCAAATGCCTTGGTTGTTCAAGATGTGATAGGTGGTTATGATTAGAGCTTTCATGCTCAAGAAGGGATCACAAACTTTGCTCTAATGGCCTATACATCCCAAGGTTCATCAAGTTCAGACTCCGAGGTACATACTTGCTCTAAAGATTGCTTAAAATCATATGAAACTCTTCAAAAATAGTATGATCAACAGCGTGAAGCTCTTAATAAATCTAATCTAGAAATTATAGGTTATCAAATGGGATTAGAATCATTAGAAGCTAGGATAGTTGTTCATGAAAAGAATGAAGTTGTTTATGAAGATGATATTGCATTCTTAAAGTGTGATGTTCAAGTGAAAGATATTTCTATCAAAGATCTTAAAAATCAATTAGAAGAAGCTTTAAAAGAGAAAGATGATTTGAAACTTAAATTAGAAAATTTTGAAGAATCATTAAAGAATCCAACTAAAGTGATAAATAGTCAAATAAGTGCTAAAGACAAAGCTGGTCTTGGTTATGATAGTCAAATGAATGAGAGTGAAGTGGTTCATAGTGTGTTTAACAGTAGAGAAAGTGATGTAGATGATTGTCCAGTAATTGATCGATTCAAAATAGGTGAAGGGTTTCATGCAGTTCTCCCCTACACTGGGAACTACATGCCCTCAAGACCTGACTTATCCTTTACTGGGTTAGATGATTCTGTATATAAGACTAAAGTGAGTGAAACTGAAACTAGTATATCTAAGACTATTAAGGATATTGTAGAAAAGCCTAAAACTGTTAGGCCTAGTGCTCCTATCATTGAAGATTAGAACAGTGATAGTGATAATGATAGTGTGTTTAGACCTAAATCTGATCATATAAAACTAAAGTTAACTAAAATCAATTTTGTCAAATCTGGTAAGAATGTGAAATTTGTTAATAAGAAAAACACACATAGGCAAGTAGAGTATCTTAGGAAAAGTCAAAGTCCTAGAGATAATAGAAGAAACTAGAATGGAATGATGACTCAGAAACTAGGAAATGGTTTGAGTCTATAAAGAAAGCTTGTTTTGTATGTGGGAGTTTCAACCATTTAATCATAGACTGTGATTTTCATGACAATAAAATGGTAGAAAAATCTATGTTGAATAATAAGGGAAGGGTTACTGGTCAAAAAGAAATTAGACCAGTATGGAACAATGCTCAGAGGGTGAACCACCAAAATAAATTGACTCGCCCACATTCTAAAAGGAATTTTATTCCAATAGCAGTTGCAACAAAGTCAGAACAAGTGCCAGTTAATGCTATTAAGCAAAGCTCTCCAAGAGCAGCATCATTAATTAGTACTGCCAGGCCTGTTAATACTGCTGCCCTTAAATCAAAAGTGAATGGTGCATTACCCAAAATATATTCTTATTTTAAAGCACATACACCTATAAGAAGGGCTTTTAACCAAAAATTAGCAGCTAAAACTAATAATCTTAATGAAAAAGTTCAAAACTGTTAGGGTTAACAATGTAACTACTGCTGGGCTAAAAGCAATAGTTAGTGCTGCTGTAGGAAATGGGGAAAATGCTATTAAGTCCTTAGCATGCTAGATTTGGAGACCAACAGGAAATGTTATTGACCATAACTCCAAAGACAGTGGATCATACATGCTTAAAAGATTTGACTATGTTGATCTACAAGGCAAACTCAAGTCAGTAATGGCTTGGGTCCCCAAGAGAAACTAATTCTCTTATTTTGAGTGCAGGATAATCCAAATGTTTGTTGAAAACTTCACTATTACTTTAACAGGATCAAGGGATTTTGCCATGGATGCTCTAGGCATATGACCTAAAATAATCCATTCTTACAGGTTAACATATCAAAGAGATTGATGGTGGATTTGTTGCATTTTGAGGAAGTCCTAAAGGAGGTAAAATTACTGAAAAAGGTAAAATTAGGACTGGGAAATTAGACTTTGAAGATGTATACTTTGTAAAGAAACTTAATTTTAACCTTTTTTCTGTATCATAAATGCATGACAAGAAAAACAGTGTTCTTTTCACTAAGACTGAATGTCTTGTTCTATCTCCTGACTTTAAGCTACTTGATGAAAGTCAAGTCTTGCTTAAAGTTCCTAGACAGAAAAACATGTACAATTTTGATCTAAAGAATATTGTTCCTTCAGGAGATTTGACTTGTTTATTTGCAAAGGCTACAATAGATGAGTCTAATTTATGGCATAGGAGGGTTGGTCATATAAACTTTAAAACTATGAACAAACTTGTGAAGGGAAATCTTGTAAGAGGTTTGCCTTCAAAGCTTTTTGGAAATGACCATACTTGTGTTGCTTGTCAAAAGGGAAAATAACACAAAGCCTCTTGTAAGACCAAGCTTGTGAGCTCTATCAGCCAACCCTTACAAATGTTACATATGGACTTATTTAGTCCAACATCTGTAAGGAGTATCAATCACAAGACATATTACCTTGTTGTAACTGATGACTATAGTCAGTTTAGTTGGGTTTTCTTTTTGGCCACTAAGGATGAGACTTGTGGGATCCTTAAAACTTTTATTACTGGCATAGAAAACCAAATAAATCATAAGGTTAAAATCATCAGATGTGACAATAGAACTGAGTTTAAAAATAATGACATGAATTAGTTTTGTAGGATGAAAGGGGTTAAGAGGGAGTTTAGTGTTGCCAAAACTCCACAACAAAATAGAGTTGCTGAAAGAAAGAATAGGACACTAATAGAGGCAGCTAAGACTATGCTAGCAGATTCATTATTACCTACTACATTTTGGGCTAAAGCAGTTGGTACTGCTTGTTATGTTCAAAATAGGGTTTTAGTGACCAAGCCTCACAACAAGACACCTTATGAAATATTACATGGTAGACCACCTAGTATAAGTTTTATGAGACCTTTTGGGTGTCCTGTGACTATTCTTAATACCTTAGCTCCCCTAGGCAAATTTGATGGGAAGGCTGATGAGGGATTCTTTGTTGGATACTCTATAAATAGCAAGGCTTTTAGGGTATTTAACACTAGAACTAGGAAAGTAGAGGAGAACCTGCACATAAACTTTCTTGAAAACAAACCCAATGTTGTAGTGAGTGGACCAGATTGGCTCTTTGATATTGATTTACTAACAAACTCTATGAATTATGAGCCAGTTACTGTAGTGAATCAAACTAATAGGAATGCAGGTATCAAAGAATATATTATGCTACCATTACTATATGATAGTCCACAGCGCTCAAAGGATGCAGTTGCTGATGATGCTGGTAAAAAGACTAATGAAAAACCAGCATATGAGGGTGAAAGAAATGGTCAAAAGGAAGATGGAGGAGCTTTAAATAAAGAAGATGACTAGAATGTGCAAGATTTTAGAGTTGAATTGGATAATTTACTTGTTCAACAGGAGGAAGGTTATGCTAACAGCACTAACAGAGTTTCTACTGCTAGTCCATCTGTTAGTACTGCTGAGCAAAGTTTTACTAATGTTGATGATCTTCATACTAATCCTCTCATGCATGATTTGGAGGATACTACTGATCTTCTAAATACTTGTATCTTTAGTAGTGCATATGATGATGAAGATGTGGGTGCAGAGGCTGACATCAACAACTTGGAAACAACCATGAATGTCAGTCCTATTCCCACAACCAGAATACATAAGGATCATCCTAAAGACCAGATCATTGGAGACATAAATTCAGCTACTCAAACAAGAAGGATAACCAAGATTTCTAAAGAACATGCTATGGTCAGTTACATCAAAAAGCAAAGGAGAACAAATCACAAAGATTATCAAAACTGCTTATTTACCTATTTTCTCTCACAAATAGAACCCAAGAAGATGACATAAGCTTTGACAGATCCAAGCTGGATAGAGGCAATGCAAGATGAGTTACTACAATTCAGATTGCAGAAGGTTTGGAAATTGGTTGATTTACCCAAAGGCAAGCATACCATTGGAACAAAATGGGTCTATAGATACAAGAAAGATAAGATAGGGATAGTAGTTATAAACAAGGCAAGACTGGTTACACAAGGTTACACCCAAGAATAAGGCATTGATTATAATGAGGTTTTTGCTCCTGTTGCTAGGATAGAAGCAATTAGGTTATTTTTTGCCTATGTATCATTATTAGGGTTTATTGTGTACCAAATGGATGTGAAGAGTGCCTTTTTATATGGTACTATTGAAGAGGAGGTGTATGTGTGCCAACCTCCTGGTTTTGAAGATCCACAGTTCCCTGACAAAGTTTATAAAGTAGAAAAAGCTTTATATGGTCTCCATCAAGCTCTTAGAGCCTGGTATGAGACTTTGTCTACCTACTTATTGGAAAATGAATTTAGAAGAGGCACTATAGATAAAACTTTGTTCATCAAGAAAGATAAAGGTGATATCTTGTTAGTGCAAGTGTATGTTGATGACGTCATCTTTGGGTCTACAAAGAAGTCTTTATGTGTTGAGTTTGAGCAGCTGATGCACAAGAGATTGATGAGTTCTATGGGGGAGCTCACTTTCTTCTTAGGGTTGCAGGTAAAGCAGAAAGATGATGGAATCTTCATCAGCTAAGATAAGCATGTGGTTGATATATTGAAGAAGTTTGATTTTTTCACAATGAAGACAGCAAGCACTCTAATTGAGACTAACAAGGCATGGCTCATGGATGAAGAAGCTGAGAATGTGGATGTTCATTTATACAGATCAATGATTGGATCATTAATGTACTTAACAGCTTCTAGGCCTGACATAATATTTGTTATTTGTACTTGTGTTAGGTTCCAAGTTACACCTAAAGTCTCACATCTTCATGATGTGAAGAGGATCTTTAGATATTTAAAAGGTCAACCTAAATTAGGCCTTTGGTATCCTAGGGATTCACCATTTGACTTGGAAGCTTTTTCTGATAGTGATTATGCTGGAGCTAGCCTTGACAGGAAATCTACAACAGGAGGTTGCCAATTTCTTGGAAAAAGGTTGATTTCATGGCAATGTAAAAAGCAAACTATAGTTGCCAACTCCACTATTGAAGCAGGGTATGTTGCTGCTGCAAATTGCTGTGGATAGGTGTTGTAGATCCAAAATCAAATGCTTGATTATGGGTTCAATTTCATGAACACCAAGATCTACATTGATAATGAAAGCACCATTTGTATTGTGAAGAATCCAGTGTTTCATTCTAAAACCAAGCATATTGAAATAAGGCACCATTTCATCAGAGATTCTTATAAGAAGAGGCTCATTCAAGTAATTAAGATACATTCAGATCACAATGTTGCAGATCTTCTCACAAAGGCATTTGATGTTAGCAGGTTTAACTTTCTGATTGCTAGCATTGGATTACTTAATCTCTGAAGATGTGTTTGTTAGACTAATGATTAATATGGTTTAGAGATAGTATTAGAGATAAATTTGGAAATAAAACTGGTAGTTATAAGGTTAATGCTGCTAGGCAGGTTTTAGTACTGCTAAGTATAATTAGTACTGCTAGTTATACTTAAGACTGCTAGTTTAAACTATTAGTCATAATTAATACTGTTAAACAAGAGAATACTTTGGATTGTGTATTCTTGGTTTTGGACTAACATTTGCAGGCTAAGCATATTGAGTACATGGTATTGAATGCTTCACCTCTGAAGTATTGATTGAGGGGAGGCTAATTATGTCAATATGCAGTCAAGAATAGAATGAAGGACATGTATCATCAAACAGAAGTGTGTGAAGAGTCAAACACCTAGGCAAGCCAAAAGAGGTCGGGACACTAAGATACCTCAGTCTGGTGGTCCCCTAGAAAGGTTAGTGATGAGGCTGTCCAAAAGGAGTTGGGTGACAGAATGGAAAGGGCTGCCACTACTGCTTCTAGCTTAGAAGCAGAGCAGGATAGTAGTAACATCAATAGGACCCAATCCATGACAACACTTAATGAGCCAAATCCTTAGGGAACTGGTTCAGGTAGTGGTCCCAGGTGCCAAGAGACCATATTAGGGGTGTAGATGCTCAAACTAGGTTTGAGACTACATCTAAATAGTCTAATGACCCACCTCTCTCAAGAGTTCACACACTTAGAAGTGGATAGGACATCATGAAACTAATGGAATTCATGGAACATTGTACAAAACTGTCTGAATTGGTGAGAAAAAGAAATAAGAGATATAGTGAGATGAAAAACAGAAAGAGAGTAGTGTGATACAAAAACAGAAAGAGTGAATTGGTGATAAAAAGAAATGAGAGATATAGTGAGCTGAAAATCAAAAAGAGAGCTTGTGAGAATCTAAATTTATGATGGAAATGCTTTTTGGAACAGAATTGGAGTTGATACTGCCAGGCATAAACTTAATACTGCCAGTATTAAGTTAGTACCTCCAGACATATCTTAATACTGTTGGGTAAAGTTAATACGGTTAGGCTTAAAGTTAGTATTGTTAGGCTAAACTTAGTACTGTTTATAACACCCTATATTTTCAAGTCATTGACGACGTCGATAAATCCACAATGTACCTTTTGTATTGTACGCGTTTGCTTGTAATTTCATGTATTAAGTAAAATCGCGTAAGCTAAAAATTTGCGTTCAATTTAAACGGGCATCAAACAATTAAGCGTTTACATCAATCAAGTATTAAATAATTATTTTGAGAATAATTATGGTCGTTGAGTATTTTATTTATATCGGCTACGTAAATTATATACGTTTCGCGATAAATTGCGTTTAGGCATAACCGGAAGCACGTTAATTAATCTACGCTTCAACAAATACCCACGATTGTACCCAATACCCAATGTTTTATTAAATTTACTCAAGATAACATTATGTTTCACTTTGTTCATAAGAAAAATAAGGCAAGTCATGTACATGTACAAAAATAAACATGTATGCATTAACCTACAACTAGTAACTTGCAAATAAAATGACTAGATATGTTTTTAACTAGCAAAAAGACTTCTAGAAGCTTTCCCCCCTAGTCACGGCTAAACAACAACAAGGAGACAAGGAGCTCACAAACTTCACCAAGTGGCTTTGTACTCACAACAAGCATTAAATACAAGCTTAACCATGTTTCTTTTGACCTAAAACCAAGATCCATAAAACCCGAGGTAGTGGGGGTAGTGTGTCTTGGGACAACTGATGTGGGCAGGATCTATGGTGGTGTTGGACGGATGGGGCGGGAGCGCGTTAATCCTTATTATGTACTAATATTCTAAGCGTGCGAGAGAACACATACAGGCAAATACTTTAGTGAAAATCAAACTATCCTCCCCTTTTACCCCATTGAAGCCCACGGCTCGCCCTTACTCATTTACCAAATCCATACAAACTTTTCTACCTCGTTTATACACTCTCGTATAACATATCTAAGATACGCTTAATATTTGAACCTTGGTTAATCATTCAAGAGTTGAAGAAAAGGAATAAAGCTATGGTTTTTAAAAGAAAACTAGGGTTTTCTAAGCTTGTTAACTTTGAGTTGATAGCTAAACAAGGGTTTAGCTATTGTTTTCTATCATACTTCATCTCATATAAGGTTATCTAAAACTCTCATTATTTCATAAACATGATTTTATGTGTATATATGATAATATGTAGTGAAATCACCATTTAAGACTTTTGAATATGTAAAAGGGGTTTTTACTTGTGATTAAGCTTTTGTACACTTTTTCTTATGTCATGTTGTTTTATATATCATGGAATAATGAATCTATAAGTATGGTAACATGTTGATTAAAGTGGAAAATATATAAGTGTAAACTTGGAAGTAAAAGTTTACTTAAGGATGTTATGATTCGATATTGAGGTTATAGAGTTGTATAACTTGGACTCAAGGAAAAAAATAGGATCTAACGGGCTAATAAATAGTCTACATACTATAAAAAGATTATAAAAGAGTTGTGAAAATTTTATAGTTAAAAGTGTTTAAAACCAAGTTAACTAAATAAGTATAATACATATATCTTAAAGGTGCTGTTGATTCGAATTCTAACATTATGGTTTGACCTTTATACAAATCAATTACATCTCATGACGATATTCAAACAAGCTAAGAAACTTAAAAACCGGATAAATAACGAAAATGTTACGGTAAAAACAAGTTCTACGATAAATAAACGGATTAAATAAAAATAACTTTTATCAATAATATAACAAAACAGCATGTTTTGGTATTTTTTTTAACAAATAATACATATTTTTAGGATTCCAAAATATAAGAATCATGAAATTTTCATTAATAATGACGAAGTTATGAATTTCGCGGATATTCGTAAATAAAAAGTTAAACAAATAATTTAATAAACAAGAACAGTAAACACTATTCATGACAAGAAACGTTGTCTTGTTATTGTAAACCTATAAATTGATAGAATTTTTCATAACAAAGAACGTACGTCTGAAAGAAATCCGCAAAAAACAAGCTATAACTGATAAAAATAACGACGTTTTACTACGGGTTACCGAATAACTAAAACATAAAAATAACTTTATAAATAACTGATGTGAACAGTAAATAGTACTTTTCATCAGAGCATCAAAAATATGAAAAATGTCAATTATGATAACTCTCTTAATACGAAAAGCGTGGGGGTCAAAAAAAACGTCAAATCTGGGCATTAAAAAACTCAAAAGTTATGCTATATTTATTAAAACGTAATTATAAACGTTTTAACTTATTAAACACAATTTTACCAAAACAACTAGATGTGAATGAACTATATAAAATTATATGTGGGTATCAAGAGTACTCTATGACTAGGAGTTTCATATGAGGCTCTTCGGGGTGGCGTATCGACGAGCTGTTGGATTACGTATTTTAAAGTTTCCTAGCTCCTCATACGTTCACTACATGACCTCTTAATTATGATAGCCCGAACGATAGTATGATGTAACTAACATAGACCTGTATATGATGTTAGTTAATCGAAGTACATGGTACTTATACGACCTTAAATTAAATAGGTTGCATCTGACGATTTGCGTGACGCGTTATTTGTGATATTTGGATTATCAGAACTCAAGGTGAGTTCATAGCCCCACATTTTTACGATTTCAATGATTTATAACTATGGGGTGGAAACATGCTTTGTTTTATAAATTGGACGCAAGTGGATATTTTATATTGATTACATGTTTGCCTAAGTAGCGATAACCCAAGTTGAGCCCATTATCATGAACTGTCAATTGCATAGATGTAGTTGTTAATTACATTATGTGAGCGCGAATGTTATGAATAGATCTATTTGGGGAAATGACCTCCCCGTTCGGGTGAGTAGCTATCACCGGGAACGAACGTATAGCATGTCGGATTTGGGGATTTTCGGGTTAAACATCTAATCCGGCAGAAATTGCAATATATATTATTGCAAGAAAGGTTGTTGAGCTTCAGTGTCATGAGCTTAGGAAAAAGAATTCGTCGAAAGTATATAAAAGTGCCTATCTATAGAAAGATAATTTAATTCTCGTCCCGATGATATAATTAATTTTGCGTAATAATTAACAATTTAAGAAATATTTTAATTTTAAAAAATAAGATGAAACTGAGTTTTTTAATTAAATAAAATAAGAATTAATCTAAATTATTCGATAAAAATAAAAGGGATGATTGGGAAGGAAAAAATATTTTTTACATAGAAGTGCATAACAAAAACCCCCTTTTTTGTCCTTTCATCAATGTAATCATAGAGTCCATATATTCGTGTTTCCCATAATAAAATTAACGAAAAGGGTAGGTGTTGGTACCCTAAAAAGCCATTTGTATCCCTTTGACTTTTTCGGTTTTTTTTCATTTTTTTATTTTAATTTTTTTTATAATTTTGTTCACATTATAAAATAGTGAAACGCAGAATGCGAAACGAAAATTATAATGTTTAACATGTCAAAAATATTAAACTGTCAAAAAGTACGAAACAAAACTGATAAAAAACTTTGTTGCACTGTAAATTATGAGACAAAATGAATCAAAAGTACGGAAGATTCGTACTTTTGATGAGCCAAGGGTACCGATAGTAGCACCCTTAATAAAATATTACATTAATAACCAAGTGTTTATTAACATGTGTTTACCCTTAACGAAATAGTACATTAATAACCAAGTGTTTATTAACATGTGTTTGGGTATTATCAATATAAGATTTGTGTTTATTACTCCATCTGTTCTAATTTATTTGTCTTTGTTTGATTTTTTGGGTCTTTCTTTATCAACGGTGACCTTAAATAATTTTGTTTGTGTCATATAATACTTGATAAAAATTATACCAATGGAATATATGTTTAAAACTCAATCCATTTATATATTTTGCATTAAATAATAAATAACACAAACAAAAATATTTAAAGTCAAAGTTGATAAAGAAAGACAAAAAAAGTCAAACAAAGACAAATAAATTAGGACTGAGGGAGTAATATTAGTAAAATATAAGTGGGTGGTAGGGGTCTCGATAAGTACATGGCGTTTGGGCGTAAAAGGCGGGGACGCATAATAAACAACAAAAGAAAACAAATCAATAGCGTCGTAACGTTGCAGTTAATTTGGCTTTAAATGAACCAACCAACACACATTGTCAACGTCTCTATTCTCTATTTTCTACTCTTGTAAGACTATGGTCAACTGTCATTTGCCATTTATAAACATGAAAAATATATCATTTTGGTCATGTGTATTTGTATACGACTGTGAAAATCAAAAGGTCTATTGAACACGTCATGTACATTTTGATAAAAAAAAATCACGATTACTAATGTAACAGATGGATAAATATAAACAAGTACAATATTCGTGCATTTCCCGAATACACCGGCCCGAGTACACCGATACAACAATGTGTACATATATTAAGAGAAGTAATGTACACTAACAAGCAAAAGAACCCGCGCGTTGCGTTTTTTGGCACGGTTCGATATATTTTTTTTGGGCCGATGAATATAAAAAAGTTGTGGACAATAAAAACTTTACGGGTTTTAATTGTAAATTTTTTTACGAAATTTTTTGTGTAAGAAAATCGTAAATAGTTAAAAGTTGGGGGTCCGTTTTTTATTTTGTTTACTTTGGGCCAGATTTTAGGCTAATTTTGGGTTAGTTTTTTTTTTTTTTTACTTCGGGCCGGATTTTATGCTAGTTTTTGAAGCAAAGAACCCGCGCGTTGCGGCGGGGCTAATTTTTTCCCGAATAATTTTTTTTACGTTTCGGGCTTTTTTTTTGGGGCCGATGCGTTGGCCGTTGGGGGCTAATTTTTTCCCGAAAAACTTTTTTTTGTACGCTTCAGGAAAAAAAAATTGCGTTGGGACGGACTAATTTTTTCCCGAATATTTACTTTTTTTGGCCAGTTAGATATCTTTTTTTTGGGCCGATGAATGTAAAAAAAGTTGTGGACAATATAAACTTGACGGGTTTGTTTTTTTTTTATTTTTTTACGGAAATTTTTGTGTAAGAAAAAAATCGTAAATAGTTAAAAGTTGAGGGTTCGTTTTGTAGTATTTTTTTTTCTATTTTGGACCGGTTGGAATGTTTTTTTTTTTACTTTTTGGGCTAAAATTTATACCTTTGTATGGTTTTGGGGCCAAAGCAAGTAGTCCAATTGTGACAAAGTCAGTCCACTGTCAAAACGACAGTGGATTTGTCAACAATTGTGTATATATATAATATGACGTTATATCATACATATAATCAACGAATGCAGTAACAAATCAGAGTGATACATTACCCTTTCATATAACAGTGAAGCATACGATCGCGCTTTGGCATGCAAAAACGGCGTTGTTTCGGCCTTGGGTTGGATCAGTTGTGAGAGGAGCCGGATAAAGCGACAACGTTTTGGGACGCAACGACGACCTTTATGGATTTGAGGGTAGTGTTTCTTTTTTGCTTATACTAAACGACGTCGTTTTGGTTTTTTTTCATAAGTACTTACCCACCCGAAAAAAATAATTCAGGCACACACATGTATTGTGTTTGAAACAAGAGTTGTTAGATCGGGCGATATCACTAATGCATGTATGTGGTGCTTTTTTTATTTATTTATTTTATTTGTCGTTGATGGTGATTTCAAGTGTGTGGTTGGTTTCTTTGTTTGAAGATTTTGGTGTCTTGACTTTCACGATTAAAGTTTAAATTATTTTAGGGGTTTTAGCGGGAGTAACGTGTAGAATGATTGATTATAGCTGACATGTCATAATCTGTGGTGTTTCGGTTTATGTTAAGTCATGTTTATAAAGTGGATGCATGTTGTATTTTTCAGTCATTTGTACAGGTATTTTTTGATACATTTGTTGCGTATTGTGGTTTTGGATCTTTTTTTTTGTAGGGTTTATGTAAGGGTTAGGGTTTATGTTCAACCATTGATTTTTAGGGTTTTGGTAGGAATAACAATTAGAATGACTGATTATACCTGACATGTGGTAATATGTAACAAAAAGATGCAGCCTATGGTGTTAGGATTTATGTTTAGTCATGTTTATAAAGTGGTTGCATGTTGTAATTTGCAGTCATTTGTACAGGTATTTTTGATACATGTGTTGCGTATTGTGGTTTTGGATTTTTATGTACATACAGTTAGTCTTTTATACAATAGCAATACAAACGGTAAACAAATGTGGTTTAGCCTGTTCAAGTTACCCGGGGAGGGCAAGTCTTTTGGACTAGTTGTACACGACTTCATTGGTTAACCCCAGGACCGTTTCCGACCCTTCCATTGCCACCCCATAATGTACACACCTATCAAGGTTTGTGTAAGCGACAGGTGGTATCTGTGTGGCCAATTAAACATGCACAACGGAAAATAAACATAGAGACGGCCATGCAGCTAGACAAACCCTAATAGCAAGATCATACCTAAACATTGATATAACCTAAAACCTAAACACGTATAAAGGGTGTTTATATAAGACGTACTTGTTATCCTGTAAGCGTGTAAGTTTCTTGATCAACGATTGGCAAGTTCTCCTTCTTCTTTGTGGTTTAACCAGATTAGGTTTTTGGGATGAAAATCAAAATTTGGGTTGCGTCAGGTATCCACCAGTACTGCATAGGTAGAACTAGGGATTCAAACCTACGCAAGTTAGGCGAGTATGAAATCGGGGTAAACCCTAGAATCGAGTAGAAGTCGATTTAGGGTTTCGACTTGGAGTCGAATGCTGATCGAAAGGTGAAACCCGTTTGGTTTGATTAGTCGAGAGGCGAGGAGAGAAAAAGAGAGAGAGGGAGAGAGAGAAAAAAGAGAGAGAGATTTGGAGAGAGGATGAGCGAGGAGAGATTGAGAGAGAGAGAGAGAGTGAGAGAGAGAGAGAGAGAGAGAGAGAGAGAGAGAGAGAGAGAGAGAGCAAGAGAGATTTTTAAGGTTAGTGTATGTTATGAGAAACCCTTAGGATGCCTTTGTATTATAGGCTCCTAAGAAGGATTCCATAATATTTGTAGGACAAGTATTTGAGTTTGACAATGTTATCCTATTCTATATCATCTTTCACAATCACTTATACTAATATGGAAGAATACTAGAGAGAGAAGTTAGAGAGAGAAAGTAGAGCGAAGGAATAGAATGGTGGATTTAAAGTGTAAACCAACACCCTCCCTAACATGCTAGGGAGGGGTATTTTTACTTGTGCTAAGCCTATGATGCGTCTAGGGTTTAGTAGGATGGGTCGGGCTCGAATTTGGTTGGACTTAAGGCCCGTAACATGTACAGTATTGGCTTAACTAACGAGCTCGTGTCCATTTCTAGTCTATTATGAACATTACAAAGTTCCTAAAATGTAAAGACCTGACTCAATCTATAATGACCGTTGCTTTCTTTGTTTGACTCAATATTTTGAGGCTAAGAATCTCCCCCAAGTGATGTCATTAAAATTCGCTGTCTTTAAGCTCTTGTAGTCTTGGTCTTTTGTCTTGAAATTTGTTGTAGTAGACTTTGTTCCTTCATTCTTTGTGATCTTTGATCTTGAGCCTTTTTCACTGTCTTATAACTTTGTCTTTTGTTTCGAGATCTTTAAATATTTTCTTGATCGAGACCGACACTTTCTATTCTTGAACATCCTTAAATCGCCTTGTGCTTTGGACCAAAATGCTCATGCTTTACATCATTTTGAAAGCTAACAATATCCCTTGATATACCTATTGTCTTTTGAATATGAAGGAAGGTCTTTTTCTTTATACGTTTTGAGCTTTCTTGGTTTCTTGAAACTTTGATGCTAATAGTATGTCTTTATAGCTTTGAGGTAGCGCATGTGGTAATGAGTTTGACGGTGATGGAATGTGACAACCAACAATTTTGTCGTGTTTATTCATTAACTGATCATTTTATTTTTAAAACGAGTATATATTAGTGACTATACGTTATTAAATGTTAGGTTATCCGCGCATATTGAGAAGCCATTTTGGATGTAGCCATCACTAAATAAGTTTAGTCTACGTGAAGCAAGCATATTAACTTCCTCATGAGCATGTTTTATATCATTGCATTCGGTTTTATAAATTTTATGTATCTTTCAAGCTCTTGCATTATATTTCATGCATGCATGCCTACATATCAATTCATCCACTCAATTCCTAAAGGGAAAACCCCATCATGAGCTTTCAATTTGTAAACCCCACCTTTTTACTAAATCCATGATAAACTTGTATCAGGTGCCAACACTTACCAGTCTTCATAAATTGTCAATCCCTCCCCTCTTGCCATTTCTTAACTACGAACCAACACCCTTCCCTAACCCCCATGCAATCTCAAAGTCCATTTCTATGATAACTAGTTACTATTTAGGGTTAAAGCCACTTTTGACCATTCCATGACTTACACTATATAGACATGTGAAGTTGAAAGATACCATTGTGGTTGCTATGCCAAAACTTACTGGGGAGGGGTTTTATACATGTACCATTTGTGTTGAATATGAGTGGAAACCCCCTGGGTGTGCGTGTTGTAAGGTCTTTGGTCATATCCAGGAGGAATGTCCTAACAATCCAGGCATGGGTGTGGCAAAGAACTTGAAGAAACCTAGCCAGACCTTTAGAGGTGTTCCGGTTGGTCCGAAGGCGGGTTTCAAACCTGCTAAAGAGTATAGACCTGTTGCGAAAAAGCCGACTGCTAACACTAGCAGTATTAAGAAGAAAGGTGTGGAGGCTGCTAAAGAGGTTAGTAATTCATACATGTTTGATGTGCTTAATTCGGTCGTTAATGTTAAGGAGTTGGGTACTAATGGGGGGCTTCAAATTTTCCTAGTAAGGGGGCCACTTCTAATGGATCCTCGTTCTGGAATGTTGAAACTAGTAGTAATAGTACTACTCATATTGTGGAGAAAATTGGGAAGTTGAAACAATAAATAATTGATGTGATAGGTACTCTTGTTAATCATGATGGTAAACCTCTGAAAAGGGTTGAGTATCCGGGTGATCTTGACAGTGATGATGAGGTTTATTCAGTACATAATGATATGGCTCATGATATGGCTACAGAAACGGTTGGTTTTGGCACTCAAAGTTTGTTGGAAAAATGGAAGGATTTTGTTATATGTCATGTTTGCATAATAGTAATCATATGAAAGTGTTAGAATAGAGGAGAGGAGCTAGAGAGTATTTGTTAGGTTTATGTAAAAGACTCGGTCACCCCGTGTATTGTCTAGAATAGCATAGCTCGTAGTCCTAATGTAAGCGTATGACTTATGGTATTGGGCCGGGTCTTTACCCACATGTAAGCCCACACCATAGCCTATTTTCTAGGGCATGTAACTCACTATATAAGCCTCTTTCTAGCCATGAAGAGAGGTTGGTTGTTCATTTTATCAAACACACACTTAAGGTATTTTTCTCTTACTAGTTCTCCTTTCTCTCACTACATATAATCGGCCAACCCCTAATCTTACCTTTGTGTTATGATATCCAATATCCTA